>PVHY01008943.1:0-58966 GCA_004024945.1 Uropsilus gracilis
CTGTCTTTTTCTTTTTGATTTGTTTCTGCTAATATGATTTCTTCTAAGTACATCAATATTATAAAATCACCAAAGTTGTCATTTTTAACTGATGAGTAATATTCCATTGTGTACATATACCACATCTTTTTCATCCAGTCATCTGTTTTGGGACATTTAGTTTGCTTCCATGTCCTTGCAATTCTAAGTAGTGCTGCAGTAAACATCTGAGCACAGGTGTCTCTTTGTACAAGCACTGAGGTCTCCTTTGGGTAGATTCCAAAGAGAGCAATTATTGGGTCAAATGGTAGTTCAATTTACATTAATTTGAGGGTCCTCCACACAGCTTTCCATGGTGGCTGGACCAGTTTATATTCCCTCCAGCAGTGTAAGAGTGTTCCTTTTTCTCTGTATCCAGACCAGCACTTGTTGACTGGTTTTTGGATGTGAGCCATTCTTACTGGTGTAAGGTGGTGTCTCATTGTGATTTTGATTTGCATTTCCCTGATTGCTAGTGACATTGAGCAATTTTTCATGTGCCTGTTGGCCATTTGTATTTCCTCTTTGGAGAAGTGTCTTTTTAGTTCTTCTCCCTATTTTTTGACTGGGCTTCTTGTTTTGTTTTTGTTTAGTTGTGTGAGTTGGAAAGGACATTTTTAGTTTTGAGTTTGCTCCTCACTGTTCCTCTATCATAGTGTGTTGCTGAATCAGTTGACAATGTATGTGTGGTCAGTTGATCAACTAATGTTCAAGCTTCTCCTACATTATATGCATATGTATTACATTATATGTATATGTATATATGATTTGGGAAGTACTGGTTTGTCTGGGAACTATATTTCCCACTACCCTTTGCTGACCATGTGACTAATATTCATCAATGCAACATGAGCAGAAGGATCATACTGAACATGCCTGCTCAGGCTGGGTCCCTGACTAGTCATCCATCCATCCATCCATCCATCCATCCATCCATCCATCCATCCATCCATCCATCCATCCATCCAAATCACCATCCATCCAAACCACCGTCCAAATTCCCACACAGGATGAGTTACTGAAATAGTGGCATCTTCTCTTTTTTCTCCCTATCTTTTGTTTGGATGATTCCTGGTTGATCTTGAGATCACAAGGTCTCGAACAGCTATAGGTGGGCAGCCACCCAGGAGAGCAACTGGCCAGGAATGTGATCATTAGAATTTCTATGAGTATGAAATGAACATAAGTAAATAATTCACAGATGCAGAAGGAGTGGAGAGCATAGTATAATAAACCATCTTAGTCATCCATCATTCAATTTAAAATTAGAATATTTTCCCAGTCTTTTTTCATTCAATATCTCCACCTGACTGTTAAAATTGTGTGCTGGAGTATTGTAAAGTAATTCCCAGATATTGTGCAAAAACAGAATAAAAACCCAAATAACCATTGTTGTGCTAAGCTACCAAGATGAGGGGACATGTGTCATGACAGTTGGTCAGCCCTGACTAACAGTGGACACTTGGTACTAGTTTTCCAATTGAACATAACTGACCTGTTTTTCTGGGCTGTGTGCATGCAGAGGAATGTGTCCTCGTCTAAAGCAGCAAGGCTATCAATTCCTCTAGCTCTCTGAGAACTAGTTCTCCTTTTCCCTCTGACCCAGGTGCACTTACCTGTCCTACCCATCCCTACCTCCTACTTCTTTCTCCTTTCAGGTTCTGTGTTGCCCAGAGGAAAAGAAGATGCCAAGTGGGATCAGAAATAGAGGGTTTTCCCAGCTTAGGCTGGGCTGGACTGGGTGACTAGAGTGAGGTTGTGTTGGGCTGGGAGGCACAAGGCAAGCAACGGACGTTGGAAACCCAGAGCTTAACAAGCAGGGTCTAGAGTCAGGGGAAAAAAGCCTTCTGTGCTTTTTAGCTTGACTTATGTTCAAGATCTTGAAGCACAGAAGCAGAGAGAAGTTTTGTGGTTAAACCTTCAGATGAGTTCCTTCAATAAGTCATTATTAGGCACAGTTGAGGTAACCCTGTGTCTGGGATGGGGGGGGGGGCTGTTGGGCCAGACTCTGGTGTAACCATTCCTGGTTTTGTGGTCTTGGGCATTCCGTTACATCTTGGAGTCTCAGATGCCCATGCTGAAAATGAAGATGAAAATATCAGCTCAATGGACACTGGGAAAATTAGCCATGATGTGCAGAGACAGCCTGGCATCCATAATGCCCTGATGACTGATAGTTATTGCTATTGATTTCTGTTAACAACAGCAATAAGTATAGTGCCTGGTAGTGGCGCCTAGCCAGGGGGTGGACCAAGGCTGGAAGATGCCGCACCCCACCCTCTGGGGAGCTGTTTTCAGAGACAGAGAAATGGAAAATGTGGGGAGCCAAAGGACTTTCTCTGGGAGTGGCCAGGTCTAATTTTGCATGTCAGAGATCGGAGGGTGGGTGGAATCCTGCAATTCAGGGGCTCTTTCCTGGAAGGGGTTGGATTGGCAATAGCATGTTCCTCCCTTGGAGTGCAGCCTCACAGATGTCCGGAAAGGAAGTCAGTTCTGTGACTTCCCTTAAGGAGGTGAGTTCTGAGTCCTGCTGGGAGAGCAGGGAAAGAGGTAATAGAAAACAGGAACTCCCTGGCAGGTTCTCTGCAGTGACGATGGATGGGATTCAAAAGTCAGCTCTCTTGCTTGCTGAATGTATGACCTTGAAAACATTGCTTAGCCTCTCTGAGTCTTAGTTGTATCATGCTTTAAATGGGGCGACTGATGTTCAACTCACAAGACCAAAGGGAGAAGAGATGAGCTAGTGTTCAAGATGCTTTACACAGGGCCTGGTACATGGTAAACACTCAACAGAAGATTGTTATAAATCACTCAGTGCTAGGGCTGAAAATGAAGCATGCTTTCTTCTCTCAAACAACCTTTAATCATTGGAGGCACCCTATGTTGTTTGGTTTGGTTGCATAGGCTCATCCTCTTCCTCTTTAGCACCCCATGTCTAGAATATAGACTCTGCAGATGACATTTGAAGCCCACTTTGTGAAGTTACAGCGGTGATTCCCTTTATCCCTAAATGCCCCAGTGGGTATTTCCTGCAATTACATAACCTCTACCATGAACAAAAGTGACTGATAAATTACCATTAGTTAATTATAGCCCTTAGTCTCTTTCTGCCTATTGTCCCTAAATTCCAGAGCACTTATCACATTCTGTTAGTGTGTCTTTTTAGTCTCCTGCAACCTGGAACAGTTCCTTGTTCTGTCTTCATTTGTCATGACCTTGGCATTGTTGAGAAGTAGAGAGTAGTTATTTTGAAATGTGTCCTTCAGTTGACTTGTCTGATATTTTCTCCTGTAGTGAGCATTTTATAAGTAAAGGCGACTTCTTCATGCCTGGTTTTCAGTCCTATAATGATGGAGAGAATACGACTTCCCACCAGAGGGCCAGGACAGGTCTCTGCCTGGCTGTCTACTGGGGCTCTCCCTGCCCGCTGCACACTGCACACTGCACACCAGCACCTTGACTTCCAACCTTAGACAGTTCCCATTCTAATTGCACTCCCCAGCCTGCTCCACTCCTCTGGGGTCTTTATCCTGCTGTGCTTTGCTCCCTAGGACCACTTGTCATTATGTTACAGAGAGTGTCTTTCCAGTGCCTTTTACCTGCCACTGTAACCCTAGCACCACAGCAGCACTCTGGTCCTGGCACTCTCCTCTGGAGACTGATGTCAGGTCTGGGGACTTCCTGTTTTATTGCTTCTCCCTAACCCTTGGCCCAATTGAGTACCTTCTTTTTCCAATAAATCATCTCTCTTAATCCATCCGATGAGATGTTGTCTGATTTGTGCTAAGCCCTGTGTGTAATAGGGAGACAGACCCAGGAAGAATCCCTTGATATAACACAGACAACATCTGTGTTTCAATTTCCCTGTGCTGCTTCACAGCTGTGTGACTTTGGGTAAGTTACTTAACATCTCTGAGTTTCTATTCCCCATTTGGAAAAAAAAGCAGAGATAATAAATGCACTTGCATTTCTTCTCTTTAGTTGGTGAAATAACAAAACTCATAGCATCTTTTGGAGAAATTAGAAAAGAGTTATTATAATAGTTTGAGTGGTGTCCCCATCTTCCAAAGATATGCCCATGTCCTGATTCCCAGAACCTTTACCAGTTCTCAGACCTTATTTGGAAAGAGTGTCTTTGCTGATGTAACAAAATTTCTTGTGCAAAGAGCATTCTGGATTATCCTGTGGGTGTAAATCCAGTGTTTTTATGAGACAAAGTGACAAGCATCTTTATAACAGACACATGGAGGAGACAGACACAGAGACGGTGATGTGAAGACCAGAGAGATTGGGGTGATGCAGTCACTAACCAAGGATGCTGGTACCATCAGAGGCTGAGAAAGAGACAGGAAATCTGGCCTTGCCATCACCTCACTCTTGAGGAGCTTGTTTACAGAACTGTGAGAGAATAAATGTCTTCTGTTTAAGCTACAGATTTGTAGAACTCTGTTACCACAGCCCCTGGGAACGAAGACCAGAATGAACACTGACAAAACAACAGAAGGAAGTTCTGGTCAACGTGGACCCCTTTCTGGATGGGGCTTTCCACACCCAGGGTTTTGTTCATTCCTCAGAGACTGGAAGGGGTGGGGGAGGGAGGAAGCATGGTTTCTTCCCAAAGGGCGGATGAAGCCCAGTGGGCCGAGGTTAATAGGAGTCCAGGCCAAGGCCTCCAGAGCCAGGGGAAATCTATGATCTTTCCTCAGTAGAATGGGGGATCCCCTGGGTCTCCCTTTGAAATATGAGAGAGTAGCCCTACTAGTGAAGAATTTTAGACTGGAAAAGACAAAGTGGAGTTGGGGTAGCAGCTGCATATAGGCGGTGCATGGAAGGCTAACTGCCAGCACCCAGGGACCTTGGGTTTTTGGGGGTCAGTGTGATGTTTTACTTTCTTTCTGTGTGGTGGGGAATGGACGAGGGAGCTGTCGGAGGGGGAATAAGCAGACCCCAATAATTCATCACTCATACAAATCACAGATCAAAATCCTGCAAAGTCCTGGGATCTTTTCCAGACAGGTTTGGGCACAAAACCAGCTTTTCTCCAAATCCACTCTGCCCTTCAGCTCCCACACTTCCATGCAGAACTGGATGTCAACCTGAATCTAACATTTGGCACCCTGGGCTGGGG
Organism: Uropsilus gracilis; assembly: GCA_004024945.1. Taxonomy (NCBI): domain Eukaryota; kingdom Metazoa; phylum Chordata; class Mammalia; order Eulipotyphla; family Talpidae; genus Uropsilus; species Uropsilus gracilis. The sequence continues at coordinate 5,147 of PVHY01008943.1, forward strand.
CATTTCCATGACAACTCCAGGAAGCAGGTGCAGGCAACATGAAGTCCATGGCCACAGGTCTACGTGCGAGTGACCAGAAGTTAAGAGTCTCTGCAGCCCCAGAGGAAGGCAGAACTCTGAGCGAGTAGAGCCCAGCCAAGGTGGTGCTGGAGATAACACCTCTTTGGAAGTTTACTGCCTGAGCTTTCTTCTGGGAAAAGCTACCTCCCAGAGACAACAGGTCAGCTGGGACCCAGGGCAGCCTGGGGTGCTTAGGTCAGCTGCTGGCTCTTCCCTCTGCAATCTCACATCTATTCAGGCCAGTCGGAACTCCAGGGACTGCAGACGAGTTCTCCCACACGACTCAGGCACCTGGCAGGAAGAGGAAAGCTGTTCTGGGAATAGCAGACCCCAGCAAGCGAGGACCTCAGGGAGGCATGTGGGGGGAGCCAGCTGTTTCACACTCTGTCACAATGGAAGTAGCAGTTTCCTTTTAGGAGACTGGAAATGTGACCTACTTCCTTGTAACAAGAATGCTGCTTCAGCATGTGGATGAAAAATGTAGGTGAAGCATGCATTCTTCCTCAGACAAAGAAGAAATAGAAAGGTCTATGCCTTGATGTGGGCCACACATTGTCCCATCCTGCACATAATCCCCCCCCACCTGGCTCCCCATCCTCTTTGTGCTTTGTAAACCTGCTGGAGAGAACCCCCACCCCCAGTCTGGGATAGCCTTCTATCCCCTCTCCATGTGCTGTCCATGCAGGGGGGTAAAGTCATAGGTTTCTGAGTTGACACTGCATCATTTAGGTTGACTGAGAAGCTGTCTGCCCTGCATGTGACCACATACAGGAGGAATCCAGCAATGTCTGCTTTTCATATGTGGAACATGGACACATAGAACCGACTCTGAGCCTCGGTAACCACATGAAATAGACGGGCTGGTAAGCGATAGCTGTCTTGACTGAGTCAACAAATTTAGGAGATAGGGCTATCATTAGTCTCATTGTAGGAGGTCAGTTGACTTGCCCAAGGTCTCACAATCACTGATGAGGACCAAATCTTTCAGAGAGTAACTGGAAAAAGTATGTGAGATAATAGAAACATTTTAAAATCAACTAAATCCATAAGGGAATGAAGAACTAGTTGACCACAATGTATTCAAATTGAGAATTCAGAGAAGTAGTCTAGTCCTCCAAACTGTACTTCCCTAAAGTTATTTACTAAGCTAGAAGGAAAGATGATGGTTACATTGGTGTTGGAACAAAATTGAAGGGCCAGCATATACCCAAAGTATGGATCTTGATAAATGCTGCTCCCTCCTTATTTTTAGCCAAGATCCCAACTAGTCACACGAAAAGCTACTGTGAGTCATCACTGAACCAATTTTCTCATGTACATTCAAATTCTAGTCATCTGGATGATCCAAGGAACCTCAAACCTTAAATTTGAGTTAATGTGATTCCAGGCTGGTAGAGCTCTCAGCCTCCTGATAGAAGCAAATACAAATCCTTTCTGGAGAAAATTGCCACCACCTTAGGTGACAAATCATTCTTACAAATATAGTTTAAATAAAATATCTGGCACAAAGTGAAAAAAAAATCAGAAACTCAAGGAAATATAAACTGAGAGACAAATAGAAAACAGACAACAGAAATACACACAAAAAACTTGAGTTATTAGAAAGGTCAAAGAGACTATAATATGACAATGGTTACAGTGTTTAAAGAAATACAAGGAGATAAGAAACTATAAAAAAGTGTCTGTAGGAAAGACAAAATGACTCCATCTTATGCTAATGCCATCTTAAACCTGTGACTGATAATTGGCTTGCTTCCAGAAAGATAACCAAATTCTCTATAGTTTATCTACGATTAACGTGGACGTGCGAACCATAGACAAAGACACATTACCTCCCTTGGACCCCTGTCATGAGTAGTTTTTCATAAAGTCTTGATGATGGTTACACTGGTGTTGGAACATCCTTACCCTTACCCTTTAGTTAAACAGTAAGCTTCAGCAAGGCAGAAGACAATTCCTTTCAGGGTGAGAATTGTGGCTCCAGAATCATTTTATCTAAATTGCCCTAAGTAAACTCTAGGTGTGGTGAATGGATATGCCTGCTTCATTCTTTGGACTCACGTTCTCTTTTTCAAATTAGTAAGAACACATCCATTTCCACAGTTACATAAGCTACATCTCAGATCTAAAAAAGAGAAAATAAAATATGAGAATCAAAAACTAAAGAGATTAATAACTCAAAGTTTGTGATTGCAGATTAGAGATACAGAGACAGAGATACAGATAAGAAAATAAAATGAACTCGGGAACAGATCAGAGAAAAGTGTTTAGAATGCAGAAGGGAAAAAACAAACAAGAGTGAAAATATTGAAGAAATGATGATAGAATACAGAACACCAACATGTGTAATTGGAGAGGCATTTTAGAAGGAAGAGAGATATAAAGAGATAATACATGAGAACATTCCAGATATGGTAAATGACATTGTTCCCCATATTCATGAGTTTAAGAGACCTAAGTATCAAAAAAAATCCATACCTAGATACAACATTGTGAATCTGAAGAAAATTATAGACGTAGAAAATTCTTAAGAGACATGAGAAAAAGATACCATCTTCAAAGGAGTGACAGGAAGACATCTGATTTCTCAACAGAAATAATAAAAGCCAGAAGCCACTGAAATGAAATTAATGTACTGAAAGAAAATAAGCCTAACATAGTATTTTATACTCAGAAATGTCCCTTAAGAATGGAAGTGAAATAAATAGTTTTCAAAACCAGAACTCTGATATTCAGCAGGGAATTCAGCATGTACACCATGAAGAGTGAATCCTTTGGACTTCAGTTGATGATGCCTCATTGCAATGTGGGAGTTCATGGCGGGGGAGGATGTACTTGTGTTGAGATAGGAAATATATGGGGACTCTGTTCTTCTTCTCAGTACTGCTGAGCATCTATAATTATGCTAAGAATAGTTTATTAATTAAAAAAAGAACAAGTCCTGCTACATGTTATGACATAGATGAATTTTGAAATCATTATATTCATTGAAAGAATTCAGTCCCCAAATAGTACAAGTTATATGATTCCATTAACATGACAGTCCAGGGTGGAGAAATCTAGAGAGAAGAAGGTATATCAGTGGTTGTGAGGACTAGGGAAGATGTGTGTAAGGGTACAGATGGGGTACCAGCTACAGTGCTGGAGGTTCCTTTGAGGTGATGGAAATGTTCTTAAGTTGACTGCATGACTGCATAGTATAATCCACAGAATTTATACTGTAAATGGGTGAATTGTATGGGTTTTAAATTATAACTCAATGAAACTGTTTTAAAAATGCATCATCTTAGCACTGACCACATTTAAAAATGAAAAAAAAAAAAAAAAGAAGAGCACAGAAATGGTAAATATGAGTGTGAATCTAACACTGACAGCATGAAACAATATTAAAACTAAATCATAAAACCTTGAAAATACACGGGTAGTTAAAATAAAATATAACTCTATGCTATTTCTAAGGGTCACATTTTAAACAAGAATACAGAATAGTTGAGAATGAAAATAGGGGGAAAAATACTGTATCAGTACTAATTGAGAGAAAAATGATGTAACCACTGCCAGTTCCTAAAACATAGACTTTGAGAATGACAAGTATTTGCAAGAGCATCTTTGTAGCACCCTAGCATGAGTCACCACTGAGAGTAGACTGGGTCCACTGTGGTCTCTTCCTGCAAGGCTAGTGATGAGCTGCAAATACCTGCCTATTCTTGCACGGCTCTTCTTAATGTCAAGCAAAGTGAGTAAGCACAAAGAACACATGCAATATAAATCCATTTAAGAAGTCTTCCAAACCAGGCAAAATAAAGCAATTTTATTTAGGGGGGTAGACCTGCTGGCTGTACTATGAAAAAAATTAAAAGTGACTATTCTTCATGCTCTTCTCCTGGTGGGCTCCATGCTGCCTGTCCATGTGGCAAGGGTTCTTCCCCCAGAAATACACAGAGGCCTGGTAAGTTCTTTATCTGGATAAGTCAAGACTATGCCTGTGGTAATGAGGGAGAAGGGCAAGGAGTGGACTTCCGAGGTCAGAGTGAGTCTCAGCAACCACACACAATTTGAGACTTTCCTGACCATTCCTTGCCAAGGGCAGGCATGTGTTGAAGGATAGGGGTGAAGAAGGTAGATTGAGGAAGGAGCGAGGCGGGCTCTCCTTTCCCCACTCTGTACTATCTGGTTCCAATCTGTCAGCACTGGGGAACTTCTTTGGCCATCCTGGCCATCCTGAGGCTGTGTTTGGCCATACTCAGTGTCATATGGCTCTTACTTTCAGCTAACCAGCCCACTGAAAAATCGGAAGCATGGAATCCATGGGCTGTGGAATTGAAGGCGCTCAGGGTTTCCCCTCACGTGTATTGAATGAAGGGGTCTTCATAGGCATCTGAGCTGCAGGGACAATTAGGAAGCAATGATCCCAACATATTTATTGGGATTTCAGTAGGAACTACATTTTCCAATAGTGACTTTAGCTCAGTTCCCCATAGCTGGCTTATCTACACTCTCTGCTACATCTGGTTTGATTACATCTGCAGCTGGTTAGGGAGATTGTATAAGTGAGTAGTCCCACTCAATATTCTGAAGGCCCCTTTCTGATGCTTTGGAAAGCAAGAGTAGAATCTGGCTGGAGAAGGTTTTTGTGAGTCAATGGTTCCTGTAGGGCGAAGGTCATGCACACTTCCTTCTCTCTTTTCCTTTCTCTCTCTTCCACTCTCAGATTCTTAGTTGCAATTAACAGGAATACATCTTGACTCATTTTATCAGAAGAGGTTCTGTTGTGAAGATATTGGGTGAACAGCTGCAGAATAAATGGATTGAAGAAAAGACCAATGGACAGAGAGCAGAGATAGGTCAAGATCACGGTCTCACTGACAGTGCCCCTGGAGTACTGGATCTCCAACTCCACTTCGGTGGTGTATAGCACCTGAGATTCCAGATCCCACCACACTGTTGATGTAATAGATCCTGAAGGACTTCTGTTTCTCTCTGTACCTCATCAGATACTTGTTCACAGGGTCCATTGACAGATTGGCAGAACTGAAGAGGTTGGTCAAATAGGTTTGGGATCCTTGGGTTTGGTTAGGAAGAGGCGTTCATCAGTGCTCACAGAGGCTTCTCCCAAACCAAGGGATCAGAGGCTGGACAGCCCAATCAATGATAAGCAAATACTACACTCTTCATACTAGCACTGGACACCAAGAGTGAGAGTGGAGTCAGGCATAGCCCTGCCATTGGGTGTGACAAAAGTTGCATGAACACTTGCGATATGGGGATCAAAGGACCATAGTGTTGGCACCAGGGGAAGGGAGGAGAAAGACAATGAACCCAGTCTTGATTTCTCCATCTGCAAAATGAAAGTATAATGATAACAGTTGTCTCATATAGCTGCTTGAGAAATGGAAAAAGAATTAGGTAAAATACCTTCCATAATTGGCAGAGGCAAGACCTTGGACCACAGACTTGTTCTCACTGAAGAGACAGTCTCAACAGCGTGACCAAGAGGTATGATTCCTGCTTTTGGGGTCCAAGTAGCCCTAGCTCTTCAGAGGCAGAATAGTGGGGTGGCTAAGCACACAGGTTCTTGAGCTGATTGAGCTCACATGCTAGTCAAAGGACTTTGGATGGCATACTTTATTGCTCTGTAACTCACTTTCCCCATCTGTAACATGGGTATAGTCATGACTTATTTCACAGGGATACTGTGAGGACTAAGTGAGTGACATGTAAAGATCTCTGAGCAGTGCCTGGCATGTAGTTATGATCTCAATAGGTGTTATTAATATTTATTACTCAGAGTCCAGGGTGGGCAAAAAGCCCTGACCTTTCTAATCAGCCCTGTTTAAGGTGAAGACACCATTCCCAAGAGACAACTAGGGAGCTCTGTGACCCAGAGTCATTAAAGGAACAAGTAAGTCATTCAGACTATATTTCAGCAGCCTCCAATTCCACAGAACCAGAACCCCAAATTCACAGGCTGTGTGCTCTCAGAGCCCTCCCTCAGCATTCTCAGCTCCTAACTGAGTTCCTACTGGTTCCAAGTCCCTGTCTGCATCAGAACCTGTCATCTTGGTTTGGCCTCATCATAGCTTTCCACAGTTCATCCAATCTTCTCAGGGTTTTGAACTCCACAGAAGACTGGAGTCATTGCTAGTCTACCACCTTCTTGAGAAGGCCTCTTCTAAGGAATCCCAAGCTCTCTCCCCATCCCCTGCTGGACATTACCCCCTGGTCTCCTATTCTAAGCCTTCTCCTGGGAGTAACCATACCCCCCAGCCTGCCTTCCCTCCATCTAGGACAGTGACTATCAACTAAGGATAATCCTGGTTGCAGGGTACATGTGGTTGTCACGGTTGTAGAGGTCAGGAAAGTTGCTAAACTTCCTACAATGCACAGGACAATCCCATACATCAAAGAACTTTCCAGCCCAACAAGAAATTTTCAAAAAATCCCATTCTAGGAATTCTGCTGGATAAAACAGTCTGTATCTCACTACAGTACAAAAGTACAAAGAGAGCAAATATTTCTCAAATCTCACTATACAGAGAGTACCATTGCAGACAGTAACTTGGTGATCATCCCTTGGAATTTCACTCTGCACATTTACAAGTAGATTTATAGATGTATATAATTTGATAGAAATGCTATCAAACATGCTCAACATGCTGCTGTTGTACATGTTGCCTTGTAATCTTCTTTCTTTTTCACTCAACAACATACCATGGGCATCTTTCTGCTGTCAGCAAATGGAGATTTGCAACATCCTTTTTAGAAGTCTTCATGGCATTCCATAGTAGGGATGTAACACTTTATTTAGACAACCCTTATTGATGGATAGTTAGACCATTTCCAGTATTTTGCTGTTATAAACACCACTGTGATGAATATCATTGTATATACATCTTAGTGCACTTGTCTGAGTGAAATCTTAAGATAAATTCTGAGAGAGGAATGGCGGCCCAAGCCATAACATGTCCTTTTAGGACTTTAGATACTCAAAGCCCAATTGTCTTTTGAGAAGGTACATTAATTGACACGAGGCATAGGGGTGTCTGTCTTCCTCCTATTTGCCCCCACTGGATATTATCCATTGTGTTAATCTATGAAAGGACTTTTATTTGTTAAATCTCTAGCAGAGAATAGCCAGGAATGTTTAAAGCTAAATTTCTCCTTGGCAGTTAATCGCAGAACTTGATGTAACCCTTCTGGCATCTGATTTTCTGTCTCCTCTCTGCATCTCCCTCTGTTTAGAGGGAGTTCTTAGCCAGAGTGCCTGAAGGAAACTTGGTGAACAGACTGTTGTCCCCACCCAGGTTCTCTCTGAGTAACTGGAACACTTTCCTGGTCTCTACTTTCTACTGCCGTTCTGTTCCTTGACTTTTAAGGACTCAGCAGTTGTGTCCCACTAGGGTTGTCTCCATCTATGGTCTTGACCTGATGCCACTTACTCTTTATGCTCTAGTTAGGCCATTCCCTTTCCCAGTAAGGACTAACAAAATTACAGCTCATATAGACAATGTTTTCTAGGGTTTTCATTTGTTTGGGGCCAACATTATTGCTTCCAACAGCTCCATGAAGCAGTAACTATTATTCTTAACCATATTGTTCCCAGTGTAACAACTGAAACTCAGAGAGAGAAAACGGTAAATTCAAGGCCCACTGCAGGTGAGTGGTAAGAATGGGATCTACACCCAGGGTTTCTGTTTGAAAATGTGCCCAGGATTTGTTTTCACGAGGTCTGGTAAGACATGCAGACTTGGAAATCACTGTACTGGAGGGAGAAGTTTTTATACTCACAGATCCCTAGAGACAGATGGCTTGGCATGCCTTGCAGGGTTGCTTGGGGGAAGCACCAGCCTTGATCTGGAGACAGAAAGATTACTGAGAGTAAAGTCTGGACTGTGAACTTTGTTGACAGAGGTGTCTCATCAAGTTCCCAGAGTGAAAAACTTTAATACATATGTATTGTGCTTTAGAATGGTACGGGATCTTGTATTTCTGAAATCAAGATGCATCTTCCAAATGAATACATGTTTCACAGGCTATCAGAGAGTAGAATTAAAAGTGAGAAATTCGTTAATAGTTGACTTTAGTTCTAATCTCAGTTCTACGATTACTAGCAATTTATGAAAATAGTAAGGTCATTTTCATTTTCTGTGTGCAAAGTAGTATTAGTCATGATATCTATATAATCTGATTATTGTGAGGAATAAAGTAATAGAGACTGAACATAGAGGCAGATGCATAGAAAAGTATGAATAAATATAAGCTATTGTTTTCATCTCTAATGCCTAAAACTAAAATCAACTTAATGGTTGTAGACTCAGGGATCTTGCAGGGAAGACACAGAATTAGAATTTTAAAGACAAGGGCACTTTTGGAGGGTGGATATCAGCGCTCATAAGAGTGATGGGAGACTAGAGAATCATATATCAAATGGATAGAACACAAATAGATTTGGGGGACCAAGAATCAGGAAGCACAGTAACCACCAGGATAAGAAACCACCCTAGTTATTTCACACAGTTGGTATTTAATGCAGGGAATTGAAGACAAAGCTATTGGAAAAGTCAGAGAATAAAAGAGAGGAACAAGAGTGAAGTAAGGTTATTTGCAAGATAGGAAGCTTCACCTGTCCCATGAGTGGGACCTAAGAGCCAGCATACATGTCCTGCAGAGTGGCTGTTAGACCCTCATCATAGTTGCTGAACAGGATTCTGGGGCCATACTCTTGCAGGTACTATTGAAATCACCCACAATGCTGCCCTAAGGTTGGTGCAGGTTGGTGCAATTGCCTGCTGCTGTTTCTGTGGCAGCAAGCCACTGCCAGAAGCTTGTAGAAAATGGCTTCTCTCTTTCACCTTCTAACTTTCTGTGAATGCAGAATGCTAATGGAAGTCATTATTAGGGGCACTGGGAGATGCAGTTTCCAGATTCCAGCCCAGAAGACACAGAACAAGTAAGATGGGTAAGTATGGAGGTGCAGTGTGACTGTAGTGGTGAGAAACAATGCACATTGTCTACTTTTGCCCATATCAGGTAATCTGCAGCCTGAATACACTTGCCTGACTATAACTGTCCCTTCAGCACTAGCCCCACCAAGGAGCACCTGACATGCCCTGCTGGATGGGGAATGTCAAGAGGGAGAAAAAAGATGCTTTGGGGAATCTGTGGAGACCCCAAATCTTCCAGGAACTCATACAATTGGAGGTGTCCCAAACTGAGGTGGTGAGTGCTGGGTAACCTCCAAAGAGACAAATATTCGATTTGGTGAAGCACTTCACAATTGACAGAGTTAAAGAAAGTGTTAGGGATGGAGCTCAAGGGCAGTGGTGAAAAGACAGTGTGAAGGTTAAGGAATAAAATTGGGGGCAGGGGAATTTCCCATGTATGTGCCCTTCAAGGCTATGTCTGGCTTTGCCAAGTGAGCAGACCACTCAAGGAGAGAGAAAAGGAGCTCACACTTGGTATGTTGCTGTGTGCATGCAGGCTCTGGACCAGCCCCACAACAAAAGCCAACGCTGAGTCTTCCCAGTCACTATTCACCACTTTGCACCCCATTCATCAAGTAATCCTCATAACAAAGAAATACTGTTATTTCCCTCCTTATTTTATAGATAAGGAAACTGAGAGCTATAGCAGTTAAAATGAAATTGTCTAAATATCACTATGAATAAGAGGGGAAGTGAGAAATAAACTGCAGAGCTGTTGGTTTACTCATTTAAAAGCAGGAAAGCTAAGGTTTTTGAAAAGCTGAATAGCTGTTGGGGTTTTTGAAGTTCTGGACCTGGTGAGACACAGACATTTTGGGGAGAAGGGCAATATTTAGTTAACTATATCCTCAGAAATGAATTTTGAGTCATTCATAATTCAAGTAAGAGGAAGTTAAACTGGAAATACCAGATGAAGCCCCATGATGCAATAAATATCAGAATCCAAGGACATAATGAGACGTGCTTGTAAATTGATCAGTTCAACTTCTGGTTACCTGCCCTGAAGCCCTTCACACTCACTGAGGATGTAAACATGTAGGGAATAAAGTTTGTGAGAGGAGTTGGGACTGGATCCCTAGTAAAGTTCTCAGGGGAGTTCTTTTCTACTTCAAGTCAAGAGAGAGGAACTTCAGTAGACTCAGAGGTTTGATTCTGTCCCATGCAATTAAGAGATATAGACAGTGCCTGGCAAATATAGAAGGTTACAACATCTTGCTGGCTGCTTCAACAGCAGACATGGAAGAAGGGAGGATACTGCCCTGGGACTGAACAAACTCCCCCAAGTTTTCTGGGGAAGGAGTATGTTGTGATTTCTGTGGATTTGACTGGGGCCACTTAAGTGAGAGGACTGGGTTGAGGTCACCCTCAGCCTGTCTGAAAGGACCACCTGGAAGTTGGAGGGGACAATTGGATCTGAAAGACTATGGATGGAGGAAGCAATGAACCTCAAAAGAAGATGTGTTCACATTGAAGGATCTCTGAAGAAGTAAAAAAAAAAAAAAATCACCTCACATCACAGAAAGTAGGCAGCTTCCCTTCTACCAAGCACTGGATTTCATCCAAGTATCCAAGAAGTAACTCCGGGGCACTGATTTGATACCAAGCTCCATCTGGGTTTTGGGAAGACAGTCATGGGTCAAAATGAAAGGAAACCGAATCCAGGAGAATCTTCTAGAAGCTCACATTCTAGTTTAGGTGATGGCATATGAAAGGTAATTCCAAAATGGTGGGATACATACAATGATAAAGACTACTTTCCATTGAGCACCTATGTGCTGGGGACTTCGACTGAGCAGTTTTATTTAATTCCCATGTCGGCTCTGTGAGGTGGGTACGCTTATATGCAAATGGAGAAATTGGAACTCAGAGCAGTGAAGTGGATGTAAACCTGGTCCTTTCTTAACTCAAACCCATGTTCTTAACCACCCTTCTTTTCAATGGTGCACAGAAGAGGCTCCCACTAGGGGTGAAGTATGAAAAATGGGATTTGAAAAGAGGTGCTGATTAGAGAAAGAAGTGCATTCCAGAAAAATGAGTCAGGGCTTTCAAAGGTTGTACATTTGTGTGGGTGTGAGAGAATACTTGTGTAGCCACCAATTAGAATTTATTGAACACTTACCACATTGTGGGTATTTCACATGTATTTAATTCTCATAACTTGCTATATATTTTTATCTGTGTTGTTATAAAGAGGGATCTGGCTCTCAAGGAGGATTGTGACCCAGAGACCCATACTAAAAGAGAGAAACCAGAACCAGAATCTGGGCCTGTCTCCTGCCTTAAGGAAATTCTCTCCACACTGTAGCTCCATGGCTGGAAATTACCCGCACTGGGACCCGCCCCCTGCTCCTGGCCTGCGAGTCCTGTAATGCCGCCCCGTGGCTTCAGTGATAGGCCCGTGATGGGCACGTGACCCAAAACAGTCTAATCAGATTGAGTTGTGGACTGTGAAAAATTGCTTCTGGAAAGAAGCTTTTTCCCTGCCTCCACTGAACCGGGAGAGGCTGGGACTTGCGAAGTGGGGAAAGCGAGGGTGTGCAGGATCCCCACTCCCAACTAGGCGTCTGGTGGTCAGCATCCTACTGACTGCATCCAGTGGGCAGGCGCTTTTCTGTGGGGGAGCCAGGCATTCCGTGTAAGCCGAGAGGCTGAGCCATAAATGAGACTGCGGGGAGTCGGGAACTACTTGTACTTTCACTAATAACCACCCACCAGTCTTGGAGACACACTGTGTCCCAGGTGGGTCATCAGGCACTGCATTTCATGTCACAGTAATAAAGAGGAGACTGAGATTAAGATTATATTCCCAGCCTCCCAGGTCCCCCCGCACCCCCACACCCCCCAAAAAAAAGCAACAGTTTGGCCATGCCTGTCACTCTGAATAACAGTGCGTTTTTTCCTGCCTCGAGCTGGTCAGGATCTATCTGCCTTGGGCTTCAGCACATTCACTCACCTTCGCCTGACATGCTCTTCTTTCATCTCTTCCCTCTTCTCTTGTCCTGGTCTCAGCACAAACACCACTTTTCTCAAAGCTTCTCTGGACCCCAATGATGGATTTGAAGTGCCTTCCTGGGGCTCCTGTGGTAGTCTGTTAAGCAGAGCCAGACTGCCTGGTGGTCCCCTTGCAAGCTTTCTAATGGTATGAACACTGCCCCCCCAGTCTCTCCTCTGTCCTCTTCTCTAACACAGCGCCTGACACATTTGTCACCTGAATACAGATGGAGGGAGCAGGTTGTATCTGATTCATTCCTGGGTCAGCTCCAGCCAGGGCCAGCTTCTTGAACTTGGTATGCTTGCAATCACACAGGGCCCCATACTCAGGCCACTGTGCTTGGGTGGTTAATACTTCAGGACCACATCTTGAGATTCTTCATGATTGTGTCTTTGAATTTATATTTTGCAAAGTGGAGTGTGATGGGACAATGGTGCATGCACTGGGGACCTAGAACCTCAGCTCGCAGGAAGTAAGTGTTCTCCTCTGGCACCCACAATGCTCCAGGGCACTACCTGGTCTCCCTGTCCCACCAATGCCCATGGCCACTGCTCACCTGTCTCCCTGTGCCTGTAGGAGCCTGAATACAGGCAGGTAAGTTATTGGGGTGAGCATGCATATTTGTGGCTTCTTGCAGGGGTCATGATCCCCGTGCTGGGTGAAGCACAACAGCCAGAGTGTGGGTTGTCAAAGGTTGTATCTCAGCAAGGTTGAGCCTGATCCAGGTATCTGAGTACATGTTAGCAGGGAGGTTTAAAATACTCCAGAATCTCCCATCTGTGGTAGGTGAGGGCAGCCCATTGTGGGAAGGCAAGATGCCTAACTCCACTTCTGGCTCTGTCCTGACTCTGGGCCAGTGAGTGGCAGAAGGGGATGAACCCAAATAAGTAATTGTGTGCCACCTTGTAGACTTGTGGGGAGCTTCTGTGCTCTCCCTGCTAGTCCCTTAGAACCTGAGAAATACCCCTGGATCCAGGAATGCTCTCATAGCTGACTCTGCCTGCGAGAGGGTGGGACAATATGTGCTTATGCACAGAGGAAGGAGGGGAAATCTTAGAATTTTCCTTCCCTTCCTTTCATCCTCCCCTTGTCTGACTTGTTTACCTCTGTGGCTAGCTGTAGATACCTTCTCAGGATGAACGGCATAATACAAGTTGTGTGATTTCAATGATTTTGCTTGTGAATAAAGTGCTCCAGTACTTACATTTTAAAGCTAAAATTACACCGTAAAAGATCAGCAGTAAATTCATTCTACTAATAAAAAAGTCTGTGTTTTTCTTTGCTTAGGATAGCATCACATAGCAAATGAAAAGCTCAGTATGAAGTTCAGAGAGAGCCTGCTGACTAACAGAAGAAGAAACTTCTATGTATTTTTCTTTTACATCATTTGTTCCTGTTTTTTGACCAAGAAGTTGAAATTTCATTTTGCACTGGTTCAACACAGCTCATGTATGCTGACTGCAAGACTACATAAATATTCTTATTAAAAATTGAGGCACACTCATTTTCTATTTCTTGACACCATCATATATAACTAGGACTGCCAACTTATTGTGAAATATGGGTCTCTAAATATTAAAATCACTCTTATCATATATGCTTAATTGTTGGATTTATTTATCATAGGTCTCCAAAGTCAGCACAGATTTCTCAGCATTTACAGTCTAGTCTCCTTCCAGTCAGGCTCTGATCCTGCTGGAGTAGCTTGGATCAGACTAATCCTTCCCCAGACAGCAATTATAAACACTGGATACAATTTTCAAGCAACTATTTAAAGATCCCAGAGAGCAAATATAAGCAGACACAAAGCCAGTCCATGAAAAGAGTAGATACTGCTGAGACACATGCATGTATTCACTTACACAGGTGCATGAAGTGTGTGCACATATATATGTCCCTGTGCACAAAAGTGCACACACATTCATAGACACACACGTTGCAGAAGGACATGAGTTCTAAGAGAAAGACTCTTATCTATCTTGTTGATGGTAGGTAGTAGTCAACACATTTATGTTGTCAGATGAATGTTTTGCTTGTATACATTTTTTTTCAAATGAGGTATAAGTGACATAACACTGCATTATGTTCCAGGATACAACATAATACTTTGAAGTTTGTATATATTGTGAAATGTTCTAGTCAACATCCATCACCACACAGTTATGATTTTTTTTCTTTTGTTGAGAACTCTTTAGATCTACTCGTTAGCAACTTCAAATATGTAATATAGTACTAACTATAGTCACCATCCTGTGACTTATTCCCTGACTTCTAACTGGAAGCTTGCCTTTTGACTCCTTCACCCATGTTGCTCCAACCCCCCTCCACTGTCTGACTCCGGCAAACACCAATCTTTTCTCTATTTCTATAGGTTTGATTTTTATTTTTTTAGACTCCACATAGAAGTGGAATCACATAGAGCTTGTTTTTCTCTGACTTCTTTCACTTAGAATATGGTGCCCTAAGTTCCACCTTCTAGGAACAAATGGAAGGTTTTCCTCCTTTTTCATAGCCTAGTAACATTCCTGTATTTGTGTACGTATTGTGTTTTCTTTATTCATTCATCCACCAATGGACATTTAGATTGTTTCCATATTGCCTCTGTAAAAAAAAAAATCAGATTTTTTTCATTGAATCTTGATCTTAAAGTAGTTTTGAAAATGTATATGGCTGTGTAACCTCTACTTCAATCAAGACATTGACAATTTCTATCACTGTCAAAAATTCCTTCTTGTTCATTTGCAGTCAGCCCCAGCCCCTGGCAATGAATGACTTGCTTAATATTTTTCAGATTGTGACTTCTTGTGTCCAGCTTCTTTCATTTACTCAATACTCTTGAGAATGACCCACACTGTGGCACCCATTAGTCATCATTCCTATTATGAGTAAGTACAGTAAGTCCTCACTTAATGTTGACCAACCATTCTTGGGTCTTTAAACAAAATTATGTATAACAAAATCAGGTCCTCAAATAATGTTGTGTGCAACATTGGCCAAGCTTCTTTTTTTCCTCATCAATATTATAACAACATAAGAATGTTGAAGAAAAATGACAATATCTGATGACATGCTGCAGCATTTCACTGTGTGGGTGTATCTCAATATGTGGACCTTTGGGTATTTTCAAGTTGTAGGCTACTAGGAATAAAGTTACCACAGTATTTGTGTGTGGGTCTTCATATGAACATGGTTAGTTTCTCCTATATAAAAACCTAAGAGTGGGATGTTGGGTCATATGGATAAGTGTATTTTAATTTTGTATGGAACTATGAAACTTTCCCCCTAGCAACTAGGTCAACTATGTAACAAGGGCATTTTTTTCATATTCTCACAAGTAGTTGGAACTGTTAGCATTTAAAGAAATTTCCACTTTAATAAATTTATAGTATTACCTTGTTGTGATTTTCATGGCTATGTACCCTAGTGACTAATGAGATGACAAACATTTTTTCTTCATCCTTATTTGCCATTCACATTTTTTCTTTGGTGAGGTCTGTATTCAACTCTTTTGCCTACTTAAAAAAAATCCAATTATTTGTTTTCTTATTATTGAGTCGTGGGAGCATTACATATATTTGGAATACATGTCTTTTATCATATATGTGTTTTGCAAATAGTTTTTCCAATCTATGGTTTTTTTGTATTTTTTGACTGCGTATTTTATTGAAAACATTTTAAAAATAAAATTAAGAAAATATGAAAAATGCTTTATATTAGTTATAAAAGGGCAAGTTCCTCCACCCTCATCCCATTCCCTGCTCAAAGAGGAATTTACTATTTTTTTGTATTCTTAAAGATATTTTTAATTAAAAAATTAGATAAGTGTTGATTGATTTTTTTTCTTTTCTGGTTTATGTTTTTGATTCTTAAAAATTATTGTCTATACCAAACTCACAAATATCATTCTGTGTTTTCTTCTAAAAATTTTAAGTTTGCACATTTAGGTCTATGATTAGTTTCAAGGGTTTTGTTTGTGTACAGTCTGAGATAGGGTGTCTCCAATGGTTCCAACACCAGTTGTTAAAAAACTATTCTTTCTCCATTGAATTACATTTGCACCATTGTCAAATATCAATTGACCATGTATACCTGTGAATTAATTTCCACCAAACAGATTTTGGGCTTCTGGACTATTCCTTCTTCCCATTTATTTACAGGTCTATCCTTGCACTAGGGCCATTATTTTTTAAAAAGTTTATCAGTTTCTTTTTTTTCCCCCACTTTTAATTTTTTTTAAAAAATGATCATACACATATTACATCATTGGATTATTGTCACTTTATAATAAATCTTGAAGTCAGGTAATGTAAGTGTTTCAACTTTGTTCTGTTTATTCCAGATTGTTCTGGCTTTCCAGTTTCTTTGCCTTTTTATATAAAGACCATTTGAATTGCAATTGCTATTGCATTTAATTTTATATAGATCAATTCAGAACACTGACATCTTAACTGTATTCAGTCTTCCAATCTGTGTGAATATAGTATATCTCTTCCCTCGTTTGGGTTTTCTTCACTACCTCTCAATGCTTTATAGTTTGGTGATTTTCAATATGCAGTACAAATCTGGCACATAACTTTTATCAGATTTACTTCTAAGTGTTCCATTTTTTTTTGTGCTATTGTAAATTGTATTTTAAATAAAATTTGAACTCTAACTGTTGACAGGATGGAAGTTAAATTGAATTTGATATATTGACTATCTATCTTGGGGCCACTTTGCCATACTTATCCAATAATTTAAATTGGTTTTTCATAATGTCTTTGGATTTCCCACATAGGGATTGTATCTCCACACATAGGGACAGATAAATCCTTCAATATAAATATCCTTTTGAGGACATAAAAAGTAGATGTTGAGAGTGTAGTTTTTTATTAGGGTAGCCTGGGTTGAATTCTGGCTCCTCCACTTTCCAATTGTGTAAGGTGTTATTGAGGGTCTATGGGGGTCCTGAAAATAAATTTAGACAAGTTATTTAACCTCTCTGAGACCCCATTCTAGTATTTGTATAGTGGGAGAAAACAATTCTCCAAGAACATCATGAACTAACCATTAATTCCCAGAAGAGATTCAAAGGTAGACACAATTTTAAGAATTTTGGTCCATATTGCCAAACTATTTTCTAGAACTGATATATGGTTCTTTATGAACCCCAGCAATTACTCGTTTGCAATTTTGTGTTGGAGAAGTCAACAGCAACTTGACCTATCTTTCAAAGTTATTCATATCCTCTATTCAAAATAATTCAGTAAGTCCCAAAACCATAAAATATATAGAAGAAAACATAGGCAAAACACTCCATGACTTACACCACAGAAACATCTTCTAGGACACATCTACGCAAACAAAGAAAAGGAAGAAAAACATAAGCAGCTGGGACAACATAAAACTAAAAAGCTTCTGTAGAGCAATAGAGACAACAACCAAAGCAAAGAGATACACAATGAAATGGGACACCATTTCATTGCACCTCATTCAACCAATAAGGGTCTAATGTCAAATACCCACAAAGAACTTACATGACTTAACAAAACAAAGCAAAAATCCCAATTGAAAAGTGAACAGAAGAACTTAAAAACACTTTTCCAAAGAGGAAATACAAAAATATGCCAATAAGCATATGGCAAAATACTCACCATTGCTTATAAACAGGGAAATGCTAATCAAAACCATAATAAGATATCACCTTACACTGGTAAGAATGGCCCATATTAAAAAAAAAAAAAAGGGCAACAACAAATGCTGGTGATGATGTGGAGAAAAAGGACACTTTTACACTGTTGGTTGGAATGCAGACTGGTCCAATCACTATCAAAAGCTTTGTGGAGAACCCTCAAACTATTGAAAATGGAACTATAGCAATTTCACTTTTGAGAACTACCCAAAGAATACCATAATACAAAAGGACACTTGCACTCCTATGTTTATTGCAGCACTATTCACAATAGCCAGGATATGGAAACAACCTAAATGCCCAAAAACAGATGAATGGCTCAAAGGTTTGTGGTATATTTTTACATGATAGGATATTATTCAGCAATCAAAAAAGATAAACTTAGGCCATTTATGGCAACATGGATGGAGCTGGAAGGAATCATGCTAGTGGAAATCAGCCAGAAGAAAAAGAGAAATACCAGATGGTCTCACTTACATATGGGATATAGGGTGATAAAAAAAACCCAAAAGGACAAGAAAGGTTAAAACTAACAAACTGACAGCAAAACTAAAGCATACTGCAAGGGAGAGGGAGGGAGGAAGGGTGAAATCAGGGGAGGGATGAGCACAAGAGATTTGGATGACAGTTCACAGATGACATGGTGGTGGGAGAACTTCTGGGAATACAATGATGTAAAGGAAATAAATGTAAACAATAAAAATAATTAGAAATAAAATTACTGTCCAACTGAACTCTATTTCCTGTCTGTTGTCTTAGGTTCAAGGGTTGTCTTCATTATTAGTTTCTATATGTATATTATTCTTTCTTTTGCAGCAACAAGAATTGTCCTTCATGGGATATTTCCTAAATGTCAGCTGGAGTGCTTCATAGGTATCAAAAAAATACCTGGGGAACTCCTTGAGATCTCCTCTTACCTCTATTTTGCAGGTGAGAAACTTGGGATGACCTTAAGTAACTTGCTCCAGGAAACAGGCCAACAGTAAAGCTGTTTGTCCTGGTAAAGTAGCTCTAGAGTTTTAACTGGTGACTCTTGCCTCTCATTCAAGAAATCTAAAGTCTGGATGAACTGGCCAAGTTCTAGACCAGTTCCTTCCCTTATGAACTGGGTAACTTCAGGTTAATTTGTTAACCTCTAATCCAGTCAGCCATCTGCCCACAAAACTTTTGGTGCATCTTCCCTATCAGGCTTTCTGGTAAGTCCTGAACCTCAGTTTTCTCATCTGTCAATGAGTCGAATGATTATGTCTGTGGCACCTGCCTGTTGTGAGGACTGGATAAAATGCTGGAATAAGATGCAGAGTTCCATGAGCAATGTGTTCCCGGCAGCTCCCAGTCATGAGGCTCCTTGCCTTCAGTTTATGCCTGGCTTCTATCTCCATCTTGCTCTTAAAAAGTCTAAAGACACCGGTTTTCTCTTTAATTCTCATTATGGGAGGCAAGAACGGAAAATATTTGTTAGTCCTCTTCCTTGTCTCCGAGTTAGGGGTCACTAGGAGGTGTGATATTGTGAATCTCTTCCTTCTGCGCACATAGTGTATCTGGTTATGTGCCTGTCAATCTTTCAGTGCATGTAGTAGATCTGCATATGCTGGCCTTCCTATGATTGGGTGGAGCAATGCGAATAGCTGTGGTCAATGTGCTGTGAGCAGAAGTGTCACTTGTCACTTTCAGGCTAAGACATTTAACTGTTTGAAATCGACATACCCTTTTTATGACTTGATCAACCTAAGCCTAGATGGTACTTTCCTCAGTCAATAAATAAGCACTTTATCATTTTATCTATTAACTTTATAGGGGGTCTATTTGTCACTGCAACATAATCTTATTCCTTCTGACTGACTCAAATCTCTGTTTCCCATGATGTTTGTGAAGATTCAGTGTGAGGGTACATGTAGTGCTTTTGGTGCTGAACCTGACAGCTGTGTTATATTAAAAGTATAACAAAAAACAGTTGGCTTCAAATCCCATCCTTGCTTTTTAACCCTCCAGGTAAATTTAAACAAGTGACTTAATTTCACAAAATGGAGACATGAAACTTCCCATGGGGTTCCTGGGCAGATAATGGGAGATGAGACCAAGAAAACATAGTTTTTTGGTTTCTGAGTTCTGGAGTCAGGAGCCTAGTTTCAATTCTATGGGTACCATTTATTGTGTGACCTTGGACAAGTCACCTGACTTCTTTGTATATCTGTTTCCTTATCTAGCACCTACTTTAAAGGACTGTTGGGAAAATTAAACAGGTACATATATGCAAATGTGTAGAAAGTTGCAGTGCGATTGTGCAGAGTTCTCCACAAACTTGAACTCCTATTGTTGCTGTTGTTGTCATTTTTACTATTGTGATTGATTGGAGCTTAGAAGTCCTGGTGTGGTTCTAGCCTGGTCTCTCAGTTGTGTGACCTTGAGCCAGCCATATTACTTCCATGAGTCTCTGCTCATCCATTAAGCAAGGGTACTACTACCTCTCCTTAGACATCTTTGGAGGATTGAAGCAACAAATGGCACATGCCAGTCAGCCGGCCTGGCCTCCAGCAGGCAAGTCTTCAAGTTCCACTATGATGATAAAGTTGTGAATAAATGTCTAGTACATAGTAATTGCGCCATCAGTGTTTGTCCCTCCACTACTGTCACTCATTTTGGGTCCGCATTGCTCCCACATTTGTGCCATATTCAGATTTGGGGAGCTCTCTTCAGGACCATGATGAGGTAACTGAGGTGCTATGGGCCTTCTGTACCCAGGGGAAAAGCACTCAGGAAAGGAAAAACCTTCTGATCTGGCAAGGGTTGGTGACCTTAGGGAAGGATTCTCTGAATCCTCTTAACTGCCTCCACCCCCACCCAGTTGGAAAGGCCAGAGACCTGCTGGTGTCTGGGGAAGGCTGTTGGGTGGTGAGTGCAGCAGCTGGGCTCCGTGGGCCAGGTGGCTGAGGGGCGCATCTCTCCCCTGGGTATTGGCAGCCGCTCTGGTTACCCTCTTGGATTTCCTCATTCACTGGGCTCCGCACTGGGTGGGCATTTGGGGATGGTGAAATGCTCAGAGGCTTCACTGCACCCTGTGATTCTCTAAGCCCTGGGGTGCTGCTTGAGGCAGGGAGACTCTGACCGCAGACACCATGCAAAGAGCAGGATCCCAGAGAACCTGTCCCCACCGGCTACCTGGGGCTTATGAGACCCTGTCCCTGAGGAGTGCACTGAAGGTCGAGAACTGCCAGAGACTGCAAGGTAGGAGGTCTCCTAGGCCCAGCACATCTTCCCCAGTGCACAGACCACTGGGCTCCCTATTTTGTGGTGACTAAATAGATCATTTGTTTCTCTTGATAACCCAACAATGCATGAGACTTGAGGCCTGACTCGGTCCTGATGGGGGCTGAAACCTCTGTCCAACTCAGAGCAGAGGAGGTGCAAGGCCACTGAGGAGGAACAGACCAAGGGTGTTGGGGCACTCAGATTTTCTTTGTAAAAAATGTACATCAAACCAGATGTTTATTCCACACCAGCGTGTACTAAGCACTGCATGTGTCTGCTCTGGCTGCCATAGCAAAATACCACAGGCTGTGTTGCTTAAACAAAGTAGCACTCTCTCCTAGGCCTAGAGATGGGAAGTCCCAGATTGAGGTCCTGTTTCTGGTGAAAGCTCTCTTGCTGTCTGGGAGATGGTCCCTTCTCATTGTGCTTCATATGGTGCTTCTTGTACATATATGGAGAGAAAGTGTGCTCTCCAGTGTCTCTTCTAATTAGGACACCAATCCACAGGATTAGGGTTCCACCCTTAAGACCACTCTGTGTGTGTGTGTGTGTGCATGTGTGCACCCATGCGTATGTGTGTGCATATGGAGATTGTTATGAAGGATAATTAAGCACATAAGCTCCAGGGCAAACTATGTATGGTGTCCACATAGTGGGGTTAGCAGTGTAAGACTTGTTCGGGAAGGGCCTGATCGTGAGTCGGCCAATGACCAAGGAGATTACTTCTAAAATTAAGATGGAGGTTTTGAGTTGGAGATGAGTGAGATCTAATGTTGGAAGGTTTTAGCTATGGACAGGTGTCTATCAGGAAGAATCATCACTGTTTGGGTCTAATACGTGATGCTTTTCTCTGGTATACTCCATTCCACATCCATCCATTCATCTGTTCCTCCCTCCCTCTCTCTATACTGCCTTCATCTCTCCCTCTGATTTTCATCAGCTGTATGATGACCCTCCCACAGTCACCCAAGTCAGCTGGGACCTTATACACATTTGCAATCTCCACTTTATCACATGAACCTGGTTCAGATTGTTGGGGCACAGGCTTGGAACAGGCAGTGGTTGAAAGATTTTATTGGTGGATCTCATTGCCCACCATAGCACTGTTCTCACTGGGCTCAGGCCTCCTCTCTCTTTCTGTCAGAACCCATGTAGGTGATAAAACCAGCACATTGGTGCCCTTAATGGGGAGTGATTTCAACTCTTTAAACATGTGGTCGCTCCACTGAGATGAGTGTGTTTCCCTCACTGTGAAAGGTGGGGCTCCTCTACTGGTGCTTGGCTACTGGATTGTGACCATGAAACAAAGCCCTGTTATTTTCTACCCTGAAAGACCTCTCTGTGTATATAGAGGTTCTCATCTTGAGGGAGAATCTGCAGGGTGGGAGACTGAAGTGGGATCTGATCTCTACCCAGGGAAGTTTCTAAAAAGACCCTTCCAACTCTCTCTGTGTCCTCCTGAGACAAGGTGTGTCTCAATGTCCCATTTCATGTGTCCCAGTTTGCTCAGTGGCCCTCAGAGGTCAGTGTCTGCCCACTCCAGTCTCCCACCTTTACTTCTCCCCTTGGTTCCCCTAAACCAATGACAGGTGCATTCACAGCAAAGTCTGTGATTGTATTCTATAGACACTCAGTTTCCTTTTCTGTCCTCCAGCAGTGGAGAAGGAGTGGAACCATAATTTGAACCCTATTGTTTACTATGTATTCACGTTTGAACTGGGATCTGCAAAACACCAGGGATTTGGAAACTGGCACGCATGTAACAGCTAGAGTTCAGACATTTCAGAAGCACCTGAACTATCTGGTTCAGATGGATGTGCCATCTAACAAGTCTGTATTGAACGCCTACTGTGTGGTAGGCATAGTTCTTGGCACCAGAGTGACAGCAATGAATGACTCTGTTCTAAGAGCTTCTTTTTGAGAAAAATGTTGACAGGTAAGGAGACAAGAGGCAAGACTTAGATCTATCATCTGATATGGAGGCTAAGATTGTTTTTATGGGAGCAGAGGAAGAAAGAAAACAAATAGACTATAAGGAAGTTATGGGCTTAAGGAGAGGTTGATAAATTAAATACAAATTGCTCCTTTCCATAAATGGAGGAGTTTTTTAAAGTAATTTTGGTTTCAAAATCAGTGCCTTTTTGATTCCAGCCAAGACAGGATTAAATCAATCGCTTCTGTGCATACTTCGGTGGTGTGACCTCAAACACTGTTCTGAAAGGCCTGGACTGCCCACAAGTGATTCAGATTTTCCAGCCAGCACAAGCATTGTGCCAGGTGACCAGATCTCTGGTCCAGACTGACATTGACCTCTCATTATTCTTGTCCTCACAGATGCAAACCAGGCTCTGACCCCACCCACCCTGCAGACCCAGCAGGTTCTGGGGCTTTATGCAGGAGCTGGGCCAGAATCCAAGTTCAGGGATGCACCTGGGAAAAACACTTCAAATACATGTATGTGGTCCTGGGTCTTAGGGGAAATTGACCTCAGTTTCAGTTGGTGGGATGTCAGTTCAGGAGTACAGCCAAGCTCCAGACTCTAAGAAATGCAGAAAACAGATTCTTATTGAAGTCTCCAGAAGGAACTAGCCTACTGACATCTTGACTTTTGCTCAATGAAACCAATTTTGGACATTTGGCCTCCAGAACTGTAACAGAATAGATCTGTGTTGTTTTAAACCATCAAGTTTGTGATCATTTGTTATAGTCACTGCAGAAAACTAATATAGTCTTCCAGCTCCTCTACAGAGAATAAGTTAAAGGGTATCTTGCAGGAAGTGGAAAAAAACAGGATTTTCAAATATCCTTCAGATACTCTATGGGGGCTCAGGTCAGGGTAGTAGACATCAAATGATAGTGAAAAGTGGCGACTCTATGGGGGCTCAGGTCAGGGTAGTAGACATCAAATGATAGTGAAAAGTGGCCAGATTCTGGGTACATTTCTAAAGAAGAGCTGGTGTGAGTTAGATAAAGAGTAAAAGGGGAAAATCAGGGAGGAGGAGTTTTGGTCTGAAAAACTGGGAGAAAAATGCTCTTTCTTGTCATGGGAGGAGCAAGCTGGGAGGTGCAAAAAATCAAGAGTTCAATCTTGACTAGGTGGCGTGTGGTGGTGTGTGCCTGTAATCCAAGCGCTGAGAAGCAAGAGGTCAAGGGATTGCCTGAGCTTGCAGATCCGAGACGACCCTGGGCAATATGGCAAGACCTGGCCTTGAAAAACCAGTCGAGTGCCGTGGCGATCACCTATAATCCCAGATACCTGGAAGGCTGAGTCAGGGGATTGCTTGAGTCCACAGGATCAGGACTACCCCTAGTCTTAAAAAAAAAAAAAAGTTCAAGTTGTAGGTGTCAAATGTGAGTTGCTTATTAAACAACCAAGTGGGAATTTCCCAGTAATAACCGGATGTATGCATCCTTAGAAGACAGGGTTAAGTTACAGGTATAAGGGTTGGGATCTCTAATCCAGTTCTTTCTGCCTATCCAGAACAAGGATGTCCATCCCATCCAGGGAGGGTTTTGGGGGAGTTGTCCTAAAGAGCTGAATCCACCAAGTGACTGTCCTCTCTGCCATATACACCCTGTCTAGTATTCCCACACTGAGACATTGATCACCATCCTCATTCTTTAGGTGGAAACAAGGAGCTCAGCCAAGAGAAGTGAGCTGTTCTGGGTCATCAGGGAGGATGAGGCAGAACAGACTCTTGAACCTAGCTCTGTAGGAGCATTGGGAGTTACCCTGGAGGTTAGTCAGATAAATTCTACAACCCACCCCCTTGCCAGAATGCAAAAGTGAGTGCCATTTACAGTCTTCCAGGCATCATGATGTCTCTTTCCACATGGACCCAAACTCAGAGAACCACCAGGTGGTGGATAGTTTTATGGCCAGGAAGCCCTGAACTTGCTAGGTTATGATATTTCTGGACCTTTTACCTTAGATGTCCCAAAAATCCATTAGCATATGGAAACTGAGAGCCCCACCTTCCATGCTCCTTGAAAGCTGGGTCCAGGTCAGCTCCCTCTCTGCCTCTTCTAACAATGTAATCCTTATGAGGGTGGGGTGGGGAGTGGGCTCTAAGTTTTGGGACTGCCAATTTGGGAAAGGGAGCTGGTGTTTCAGGTTCTCCACTGTCTCCTAGTATCTTGCCTGCAAGGCTGCTGCACCGGCTGCTCCTTAAAACCCTCACACCGGAGCCAGGTAAGCCAACAAAGTACATTTGTGGTTGTTGGAAGGGCATGCTGGGATGGGGGTGGGGGGACATCTCTGTCCGGATACTGTGTCTCAAGCAGGTGCACAAGGGGCAGCAGCTAACTAAGAATACCTGTCTTCTCCCCAGAGAGCAGAGTGCGGCCAGTCTCTGGTGGCAAGAAAAAGCCTTTTGTTTTCCTTGCACTGGGGAAGGATCTTTTATTGTCTACTTGTTCAGTGAATAGACTCTGCCTGGTTGTGAGCCTCTCATAAATGCATCTGTTTGGATTTTAAAGTATATATACCTTCCCAAGCTTTCTATGCTCACTGGGAACAGACACAGCCAACAATCAGAAGTCGCTTCCTAGCAGGACATGTCTGGGATTCAGCCTGAAAATGCTAAAATGGGAGTGTGCAGAGAAATCATCTAGCATTTAGTGAGGACCTGATGTGAATTGAATTGGGTAAGGGGACAATGTTTTCCTCAGGTTCCAAATTTGTGGCTGATGCTGATTTTGAGGAAGCGATGCACCTTTTCTGTGCCTCGGTTTCTTTGTGTGCACAAAGAACACAAATCCCTAATTGCACGAGCTGCTTGCTTTAGAGCAGCTGCATTGTTGTCTCATTTGTTCTTACTCTATAAGGTAGGTATTAATTATTCCCACTTTGTAGATGGGGATACTGAGGCTCAGAGGTGAAATCAATCCCTAAAGTCATAGTAAAGAAATTAGCCCTGCTGACTTCCAAGGTCACCGTACTAAGCTCTGCCTTAGATGTTAGCCAGGCTAGCTCTTCAGCTCTTCAGTTAGCTCTTCATACCCTACCTGTTCAGGATCCACTCGTGTGAAGTGATTTCACTGAAGTTTTCCTAGTGACTATCTAGTGACTGCCTGTGGCCTAGGTAAGGAAGCTCAGATTTTCCCAGAAACCCCAAACTTCAGCCAAGTGCAGATTTGGGCCTGGGGCAGCAGACCTGGCTGCTCTTGGCCAACAAGTCGTGGTTTGGATCACTAAGTTCTTCCAGATACTCGGGGTTTGCTGGGGGCTCTTTGGCTGCCTCTGGCAGCTTGTCTTGGTGAAAGAGGATTTCCATGTATGGACTCTGCACAGTTCAGCCCAGACCCTGTCTTTTTTTCCCGACTCTGCTGTAACTTCCTGGAAGATGGCCCACTTGATTTTTCTAGGCGCTGTCCCTGTAATTAACTTTCCTCAAATTCTGCATGGGGCCTGACTGACTCAGGCTTCATTTGGGAAGGAATAATGAAGCAATTTATCCTGTCCACCACTGCCTGGCTCAGTGATCAACATGCCTGATTTCACTCCCTGGAATCTCAGTTTTCTTATCTGTGAAATGAAAATAGTGATAGTGTAAGGGTTTAGTAGATGACATTTAACTTAATCTTGGGGGAGAATTAGAGATGACACACACAGCCTCGCAGATGGGGGCAGATACCTGAATGAGTCTCAACCCAAGAGAGTTGGGTTGGTTTCTACTTGGTCTCCATTGATCCCGGCTGCCTATAACACCTCTTAATGGGGCTCATATGTTAAGTGAATAGTTGTTGCTATCACCTGCCTCTGAGGGCTTCCATTTAGAGCTTCAAAACCCTGGGAGAGATTCCTAAGAAAAAAAAAACAGATGGAAGTTTTCCACCACAGGGAGATGCCTGCAAGGAAGGAAGCAGTTAATTAAATCAGTAGCCTAGTATTATTTCTTATAGCAGGGTGTTTCTGCCAGGGTATGGGGTACCCACGGTGGGTTAGAGATGGCAGAATCTTGGTGTCTTTCCTGTGCCAGTCACCTTCATTTATTGAATCTTCTCAAACATTTCTCAGAGTTCAGATATCATCCTCATTTTGTCCGTGAGGAAATTAAAGACCAGGAGGGGCAATAACTTGTCTAAGGTCACACAGCAAAACTGAGGGAACACTTGGATTAAAGTTTTAAAGAACGTTTCTATTTCTGCCCACTCAATTTCTGCTTCTTTCATCTGGGAAAATAACCCTGCCTTATGCTTATGTGACCCAGGCTTAGACATTCAAAGTGTCCAGCCCCTGGTAGCTGGCTCAGGAGTCGGTCTGGTGAGAAGAGGGACCAGCAGGGGTACTGGGGAAAGGTATGCTGTCCACTGGGCCTGGCGGTCACCTTGCTGCCTTGGGAAGCCAAAACAGAGGAGGGCAGAGTCCCAGGTGCAGAAAGACTAGTTCCAGTATTGTGGAACCCCAAGGCTGTTGCTACTCTTGGTCTTTTTGGACAAGGTAGCAAATAAATGCCCATTTTGTCTCAGCCCACTTGAATTAGGTTTCTGCCCCTTATATCCCAAACTATCTTGATTTATAGTTCTAGAATGGGAAAAGATTTCATCCCATGAAATGACAAATCAGGAGGAGGGTGTCACTGGCATGGCTGAATCAGAGTAAAAGCTCCCTGGAGGAGTGAAAATTCAAATTGTACCTTGAAGAGTCAGGCAGTTCAATCAGTCAAAGTGATGTTGGTTTTGGCCCTCCTTCCCCCACTTTCTCTTTCTCTCTCTCTCTCTTTCTCTCTCTCTCTCTGTCCATACTCATATCCACTTCCACCTCCATCTCCATCTCTATTTCTCTTTCTCATTGAAACAGAGTCTGATTTTCATGGGCAACAGAGCAACAGTCTTTTCCTTGCCTAACTGCTTATCCTATCAAGATAACACCTTATAAATTGACTTAAGAGTTTTGAGAGAAAAAGTTCTATTTTTTTTTCCCTGGGGCAGATCTTTTAGCTCAAGCAAGGAAGGATCCTGAAGGAAACCAAGAGAGCAATAGAATGTAGTATCAATAGGGGTTGGGGGTCAGATCAATCTGAGGTCCAGTTCTAGAACTCCTCATAGTTGGGAGGACTTGGCTGACTCTTATCCTCTCACCTCTGTTTCCATGAGCCTCCACTTCCATGTCTGTGCAATGGATATATGATAGTGCTCACAGAATTGTTGCAAGAGTCGAGCAAGTATTGGTCATTAATTTAATGTCTTGGAGAAATGACAAAGAATATGGTCTGATATCTAGCCTTGAGGGCCTCCCACCTGGAGAGGAAGAAAATTCTTGGCACACAGCATGGTCTGCAGTAAGTCTCCGTCATTACATTTCTTCCAGAACTGACGGGGAAATTAACTTGAGCTGTAGGAACTTGGATCGAAAAAATAACTGGCAAGTGCCTCCCTGTCAGGATCAAAGAGGAAGATTATAAGGGGTAGAATGTGGGTTCTGTAATCAGGGCTCCCTGGCCTGGAAACCTTGAATAACTAAAGTCCACTACGTATTACTTTTAGTTTTATTTTACTTAATCTTGACTGCCATCCCTTCAGGTCCCAAAGAAGGGACTCTGAGATCCTGAGAAGATTCATGGGTCACAAAAATGGTCTCGTTCTCTGGATCCTGCATGAAGGCAGTGTGCAGAGGTTGACTCCCCATTTAGGGCCCCTGCTAAGATAGGCCGTGTTGGGCAGGAACCAGGGGTGTCTCCAGAGAGCTAGGACCTCAACAACCTGTGGGCTTCCCCTGACTAGCTCTCTGAGAAGAGACTGGCTGAGTTTGCCTCCTTGTGACTGTTTTAAGCTCACCAGCTGGGAGATTTGATGTGTCTGAGGAGACACCAACCCCCACCCATTCCTTCTCAATATCTCTGGCCAAGGGCAGGAGAGCGAGTAACTGCTCAGAACACATCGATCTGTTCTACAAACTACACCCCTGGGGGAAGAATTCTCTCCCAGGAACCCAAAAAATACCAGGTCAGCATTCTTGGCCAGTGAGTCCCCCTCCACCCCTCCAGTCCTCCCTCATTCCTTCCACCACTCCTTCCCTGCCATTTGGAGTGAAGAGATATTCTGAGTGTGATCAGACACAGTATCACCTGGATGCTTGTCAGAAACATGAAACCCCATATACTCCGGCTGCCACTACAGATTACCACTGGTGAGGGGCAGGTGGGGGTGGAGGGTCAACACCACACATTTATTTTCTTAAGTTCTGGAGGCTGGATGTCCAAGATCAAGGTGTCAGCAGGGTCAATTTTTCCTGAGTCTAGTCTCCTCAGCTTGAAGGTGGCCACCTAGTTGTATCTTCAGCTGATTATTCCCTCTGCAAGTGCACAAGACTGAGGTGTCTCACTGCCCTTATCCTAATTTCCTCTTCTTAAAAAGACCCTGGTCAGATGGCATGAGGGCCCTACCTCATGAACCATTTTAACTTTATGGCCTCTTTAAAGGCCGTATGTACAGATACAGCCATGTTCTGAGAAATTGAGAGTACTGTGAATTTTGAAAGGAAATAATTCAGCCATAACAACCGCAGAATTGGAAACTCTGGGCAGAACAGCCTGGGTTTTAAGAAGCCCTTGGGTGGATCCAAGGTCTGTCAGGTGTGGAAATTGTCCAACCTTCAGCACACCCATGAGGCCTCCAACCTTGGGTAGGTCACCTAATGAATTAACAAATGTTCTTAGCACTGAGTGATGAGCACTGAGGTCACTGGTGAAATGACTCCAGTCCTACAGGTAGACAGAACAATTGATTTTAAAAATACCATTAATTCATGATGAGTGAGTCCAGTGCTGCAAGGGTACCACAGAGAGGAAGGGGCTTCTAGAAAGAAGCAAGGTTGTGTCCTGGATCTGAAGGAAGCATAGCAGGTACCAGGTGAAAAAGATATGACTCAGGCTGAGCACTCCAAGCCCCAGGATGTGGTAGGCCAGCAACTTGAATGCTGCTGTAGCACCCTGTGGAGTGTGCTAGGCAAGTCTAAGGGATATAGAAAAAAACCCAATAAAATCCTTACTTATTTTTTAATTTTATGGTTAATTCATTTGAATTAAATTTGCATACTTTTAAGATGCATATAACAGGTTAGTTGAGCAGTCTATGGGAATCATTTTTCCATTAAAATGTGTGCAGTTATTGGAGATGTGCAGAAAAAATTGTATGACTAGATTGTATGTCAACATAGTTTGGGAATCACTGTTTTATATATATATATATATATATATATATATATATACAAAAGCAGGGTGGCTGGCTGGAATGAACAAGGAGGATTGTATGTCTGGAGACCCAAGGGAAGTGGGGTGGTGCATGACATAAGGTCAGAGGGATATTCTGACTTTATGAAAATGTGAGCTGTAATAACCCAGCACTAGGCTGTGGTGAGGATAAAATGAGATCATGCAGGTTAAGTCCTGAAAGCAACACTCTGCACAGAGAAACAGTCCACAAACATTGGCTATTCTTACTGAGTTGCATTGGCCTGCTGTTCCTCTTCTTCCAGGACACTTGTCTGCTCTGCCCTGTGTCTCTGGTAGCCTGAATCTGATTTGCTGTGAGCCCTTGGACAAGTCCTTTCCATTTCTCCTTGTGCAAAATGAGGGCCATAGCTCAGGCCTGTGATTTCCACACTGGGTTCCTTGGAGCCTTGGAACTCTATAGATGGGAGGAATGGATCAAGTATCTTAATTTTTAGTTATATATATATTGCAAATATGTATAAGATTTTATTGAACAAAGGAATCTATTATTTTAAATGCTTCAATACAGATGAAGAAAAATTTTCTAAGGCCCTTCCATGCCCAGAGTTGATGAATCTTGTTGAAAAATCATAATGGGTTAGCAGTTTAAGTTGTTCATTATAAATGTCTCCCTGGCATAGAGTTCGAGTTTCAGTGTATAATGCCTACCCCCATTAGGCCTGGTAAAGTCTGCCCAGCAGGATAGATGATACCTCTCAGCTGGGGATGCTGGTTGTCCCCCATGATTTATGTGCAGGTCCTGCTTTCCCTCACACATACACTGCCCACTTGGCTCCATCCCTCTTGCCTAATAAGTCATCATCCTCAGCCTTGGTAATCTCTCTCCCTCTTTCTTGGATCACCTCCAGCTGGCCTGTTTATGTACTGGCAGTTGCCCAATGGGAGCGTGCAGGGACTCCATATGAGAGGATGGTCCCAAAGCTTTGGAGAACAACATCCTATCTTGGGATACATATTAAAAACACACTTTCTTGGGCTTAGGTCTTCTGATTCCAGAGCTGCCCAGAGGTCTGGGAATTCCACATGGTCTTCTGGAGGGGCAGATGACTGACTTGAACTTAGATCAAACTATCCAGTTGGAAACCACTTCCCCATTCATTCATTCATTCATTCATTCATTCATTCATTCATTCATGCCAGCCAGTAGATCTTTACAGAGTACAGCTATGGCAGGCATTGTGCTGAGAATAAAAACACAAACCAGACCCATACTCTTCCCTCATCAAGTGCAAGGTACAGTTTGGGAGCTTCCGACTTTCCATCTAACAGAAGGAGGTACTAGGGGCAGGCTTAACAGGAGATGACCCAAGCTTTGGAATGAGACATACAGGCCGCCCCACAGCTTGGAGGCTTTAGGTGAATTACTTACCCTCTCTGATTGCACTTCTCTCAACTGTAAAATAGCAGCAATAACAAAAAGTGTGGCTCAGGGTTATTGGGAAGATGAAACAGGTGGTTATTGTATGTGAAGTTCTCGGTCAATGCCTGGTGCTTGGTAGTTTTCAGTGAATAGTGGTGATTCCATTGTAAGTGGAATTGGCAAGCCATTTCACTGCAAGAAAAACATGTTTATTTTTTTCAGATTTAAAATTTCTTTACAGATCACATTTCCCCTTCAGTATGCCATGGATGAGGCACAATTAGTCTCTGAAATGAGTTCATGCCTATATCCCCTCCTGGGTGATGGCTGAGAGCATAAACTCAGGACCCTGGAGGGTTTGAATCCTGGTTCCATGAATTCTGTGTCACCATGAGCACTGGACCTTTTGCAGGTACAGGCAGTCTCTACATCACAGTAGTATCAAAGTGTTAAATAAAATTAGGCATGCAACCTATTCCATGCTTAATATGTGCTCATTTGAGGAAATATTATACAGTCATGAAATATTAGTTATCATTAGTTACTGAATAGCTATTTATTGAGTGCCTACACTGTGCCAAATGTTAGGCTACATACTAGGGACAGAATGCTCATTCCCCAAATAGTATAGAAATGAGTAAATAAATAAATGCATGGACATAACAGGTGACATTGAATATTACAATAAAAAATAAAGAAATAAAGAAGTGGAAGGCATAGAGCATGATAGAGGTATAGGAGGGGGCAAGGAGTTATGCCAACTAAGATGTTCCAGGGAAGCCACATTAAGAATATACTATTTGAGCAGAGATCCAAAGGCTAAGAAGGAGAATTCTATCTATCTGGAAGAGCAGCTCTAGCAGAAGGATCAGGATATACAAAAGTCCTGAGCTGCAAGTGTGTATGGGATTAGTATGCTAGAGAGAAACCAAGGATGCCAGTGTGACTGAAACACAGTGAGTGGGGGGTGGGGGTCGAGAACAGACCAGAGACAGAAGAGGGAGGGATGAATAGGGGACACAGGAAAATTTTTCATGATGCTGAAAATGGAATGTAAGACATTTGACCATATAGAATACTAGATTTTGTTATAGCATTTGATGGCAATATAGAATACTAGATTTTGTTATAGCATTTGATTCTGGGCAAGTTAGGGTTGGAAGCAAGGAGAGCACTTAGAAGGTTATATCCAGGTGAGCTATGACCCAGATGAAAGTGCAGACGAAGACCTGGACTATGATTCCAGTTGGATAGCTCCTCTTCCACTATGGGTTCTTCTTCCCAGCCCCTCAGCTTAACTGCCCCCTGGCTGGCAACTCTGGGAGGCTGAGGCTATTCTGGGCTACTTCTGCAGACCTGGGCCAGGGTCCTCAAGAAGGAATCCAGCCATCCCCATCTCCATGACACATGGGTTCTATTCATGGAAAGGCTCACTATGGTATCCCCTAAAAGGGACAATGGAATGAAGACACCCCAGGAGTTAATAAGGGTACTGAGCTCTTGTCTCCACTCAAGTCACATATTTAGTTTAATCTCTGACTTCTCTCTCTTGACCTTGCCTCCTACCAAGTAGATAAATGGTCTTGCTCTGTTTGGTGCTTGGTTCAGGTCATCATAAATCAGCTAGCTCCATATGCTTGCAGGCTCACTCTCCCCAAGCTGAGATGAACCTTCCTGTGATAAACCACTAGTATTTATCTCAGCCTGTCCTGTGTGTGTCCTGGAAATAGGAATGATTTGGGATGGGGTGTGTTTTCAGCCTCATGGTCTGCTCTTCTTATCCCTTGAAGTTTGACAGATCTAAGTCACACCAAGCAGGGTTAAGTTGACACACAAAACTGATGTGACCTAAATCAAGAAACTTTTAAGAGCTGCTGAGTGTCATTGTGCCCCAAAGCCAAGCCCTTCTTCCTCCAAGGAAGGATGACTATTTTGTTCTAGGCAACATTGAAAAGAGTTTACAGATCAGTGGGGATGGCTGACAACTTTAACCTAGGACAAAAATTATGAAAGCAATGACGGAGATATCACTTTTCCCTGAACACTCACTGAGTGTTATTTTCAGTACCCAGTTAGCACTAACATACTTAAATCTCTGACCCACCATGGTAGGGACCTGTCCCTATCTGCCATATACACTCATTCCAAATGGCCCCAGCAGGACTGTTAGGGATGTAATCCTGGGGCCTGGGGACTTCCCAGAACTTCTAGAGAATGTTTGAGCGAGACTTGTTGGAGATGAAGAGGCCCTTGGCAAGCGGAAAGTTATTGCAGGCAGAAGGGCCAGTGTGAACCAAGAAAGGTATGCACCTCCTGAATGCTTTGATCAACCCAGGGTCTTATGATTATGCTCATGTCCAGAGAACAGGGGGTTGAGTGAGTTGCCCAAGCACAAACAGGAGACATTATTCTGGATTTCCACATCTGGGTGCTAACCACTAGGGTTACTGCCTTCAGATAATGTGTCCTATCTACTCTTCACACAGGGCCTCTTGAAGGCTAGGTCTGGTCTTGGAATATCAGGATATCTGGCCCAGAATATGCAGAAACCTGAGGGCTCTGATAAGAAGCTTGCACAGAAGATGATTGGACAAGCTGCAAAAGAAGCTCGTAAAGGCAGACTCCAAGCTGTGCCTCGTAGCCCCCATTCCTTGTAGGAAGCCTGATTCTCCCAGACCATAGCCTCATGTCTACCATGCTCACACGCAGACTCCAGAGGGGCAGACTGTGACTCCAGTGCCCCCACATATCTTCCTAATTCCATCCTCCCTAGGGTTAGAGATACCGCCATCTTCTCTTCCCTCCTATGGGTCCTCCCGCAGGAGAGGTGTTTGAATGAGAGAACAATGCTGCTTGTAAGAGGTCCTCAGGCCAGCCTGCTAGGGCTTGCTGCCTAGAAGGGACCAGAGGTCAGGGAGGTTTTGATATGAGCTAAGACTGCTGGGATGAGAAATTGGGTATAAAGAACTCCAGTAAAGGGATGTGGGGACTGGGTGGAAAATCAGGCAGCCCATAAATCCTGCTCCTTCATTCAGTCAGGTCTGAGAGTCTCAGTTTCCCCACCAGTAATATGGGCATGGAGGAAGCAAGAGACAGGAAGCCCTCACTTTGTGCCTACTGCCCAGAAAGGGGCCTGTTATCTATGGAAGCCACCAGGTTTCCACACTCTCCTTGCGGCTCTTCTGTTGCAGGAGACCTGGGATGACTGACACACCATGTAGAAAGACAGCCCTGGCCATACTCTGCTCTGAGGGCTTTTTCTCTTCTGCAGATAGCTGTGACTGTGAGAGGGTGGGGTTTGGGTAGTGGGTGGCTGAGCTCAGTTCTTAACTAGAGATGTCTTAGCATTTGACGTGACACTGCTGTTGTTTTTGGCTCTACATCCAAGACTCCTGCGAGGTTAATTACTCATTGTCTTGGGAGCCTGGCCCAGGAGGCTGAGGAAGGAGGGAGGAAAGTGTTGATTACTGATTTGCACTGAGTTAAAGGTTAAGGAGGCAACCAAGCTGGGATGGCCCAGTTAAGTAGTCCTTCCTACATTCTTAGCTTTACTGAAAAATTATTTACATACAGTGAAATGCATGTGATCAAAGAATTTATTTCAATTAGTTTGCTTAAAACTAATTTTGCCCCTAGGTCCGCAAAACATGTTAAACAGTAATACCACCAATCAAGATGTAGGACATTTCCATTTTTGGATAAACTTGCTGCCTGCCCCCAACCTGGCAATATCCTTTACTTCTGTTAATTTCATCTTTTCTAAAATTTCTTATAAATAGAAGCCTCCAGTATGGACTCTTTTGTATCAGTTACCTTCCAGCAACATGAAGTTTCTGAGATTCATCTACCTCATTGCATGTGTCAGTGGGTCCACCATTCACTTTATTTGGGGAGTTATATCTTCTTTTGTGGCTATTGTAATGGGGGGAGGGGTCACGCCACTGTCAGAAATGTCCCAGATGAGACACATCTTGTGAGCAAGTGGAAAAGAAACACTATCGGCAGAGTCTGGGAGCAGATGATAAAAGTGGGGGAGAAAAAGCAGTGTGCGGGAAGAATACCATTAGTGGCTTTGCCCCCAGAATGGCGGCAGCCCAAAGGCTGGCACCCTGAGACTTGCCCACCTTGGAGAAGAGAGAAAAATGATGAAAAATGCAAGTACAGCCTTTGGTTTGAAAACTAGAATTTAAACCTCTGAAGAGAGAATAGCTTGTTGGAAACGTTTGGAAACTTGGGAAAACTTGGAATCTGTATAGCCTAGAAAGCTGAAATCTGTGTATGTTGAAGAATCTTGGAATCTGAAGATAGACTGTTTGGAGTAGTGAGGAGATGCCATTTTGAAATATCTGTTTCTCTGTTTGGAGCACAGACTGCAGAAAGATGCAATGTTTTGATTCCTGCTTTCTTTGTCCAGTCTCCGTTGAGACTGGACAATAACTGGGGTAAGAGATGAGGCCTCTGGTGGCCTCAGTGACTCTCACTTCTTTGCTTATTTGCAAATAAATCTTGTTTTTGTTTTTCCCAAAAACCTGGTTTGTCTTGAGTTTGCGCATGTGGGTAAAGAACCCCCAGGGTGACTGGTTTAAATATCGGCTTCTCTTCTTGTTGCTTTTGGTGCCAGTTTGCACTCAGTTTCAATATGAGACAGTTTACTTATTTGGAAAACATTTTTATTTTACAAATTTTATTGTTAACCATTTGAGCTTGTTTCCAGTTGACATCATATGAATTAAGTTGTTAAGAATACTTTATACAAATGTGGAGGTGAACATATATTTTCATTTCTCTCAAGCTAGTGTCAGGAAGTAGAATTTCTAGGTCATGTAGGAAATGGTTAATATCACAAGAGATTTCCAGACATTTTCTCAAAGTGGTTGAATCGTTTTACATTCTGTCCACCAACACCCGAGAGTACCAATTGCTCCATATCCTTGCTAACACCTGATTTTAGCAATTTAAAACATTTTAACCATTTAGTTGGTAGGTAGTGGTATCTTGTGATTTCAAATTTGCATTTTACTGGTGATTAATATGAAGTATCTTTTCACTGACTTACATATCTTTCATGATATTCTGAAAATGAAATGTAGGTTTCCCATACAGATCTTTGATCTTCTCATGAAGAGATTTTGGAAATTTGGGAGGGGATTAGTGAATCATATGCCATAATATTGAGACCAGGGGTAGAAAGAGAGATCTGGGGAGATCTCCTAAGGGAGAGATCTAGGCAGGCAGGGAATCTCCAAGGAAGAAACCAGGACTATTTCATGGAAAAGCTATCAGAAAAATTAAACTTCAAAGCAAGCTACTCTCTGATTTGGCCAAACTGGAATATGCTGTGGACTTTCCCACTTGGAATTTGAAGAGACAAAGTGTAATAACATAATAGAAGGCAGGTTCATAGGCTCCCTCCACCTGCTTCCAACACACGTCACCTAGTTCATAGGCAAATCACACACAAAAGGATTGCCTCCTCTCTGTTACTCTAACCAAACACAGTTAAGGACTGGTGGAGTTTCCTAATTATTCAGAGAAAGTCTTTAAAACATATACCCTATGCAGCCATATAAGTAATCTATGTTTATCTGACCTTAAACTTTGCCAGTTCAAGGTGTCCTACTTTCTATCTTCCTTATTTCTAATCTTTTGCTTTCACTTCATTTTTCTTAAATAAACTTGCCTTTTTCAACTCACTCATGTACATGCGTGTTTTTAAAGTTCTTGTTCATTTTTAAGAGAAAAGAACCTGGTAAGAGAAGCACGTGTGTCAAAAACCTGTTTCAATACCCACCTCTACTAACCTAATTTTTAAAAGTAGAATTGTTCATTACATGAGTAATGTAAATGCACATTGTAAGAACATGAAAACACTTTACATAAAACTCAAGACCTCCTTGATTGCACCAGGTGTTCTATCTGTACTCCCCAGTCTCTTCAGAAATCCTTTTTTTATATTTGCAGGGACATCCTCACAGACAATATCCAGCATCTATTTTTAAGAGTGTTCTGAACATAAATGATATGTTATACAAATCATTCTTCAGCTTACTTTTTCCAGTCATCAAACTGTCTTAGTGAGCCTGTTGTTATCACTACATGAAGTTCTGTCTTGTTCTTTCATTTTCTTTTTATTCTTTTTTTTTTTTTTTTTTTTTTTTTTTTTTTTTTTTTTTTTTTTTTTTTTTTTTTTTTTTTGAGACTAGGTCTTGCTATTTTTGCCTGTGGAACCGCTGGTTCACGATGCCCAGGGTACTACAGACACCAGCAATCCCCAGCCTCAGCTTCCCAGATAGCTGGGATTACAGGCCCGCGCTACCACACCCACTTACTTTTTTGGGAATTTTTTGGGGGCAACTATGTTGCCCTGAGCGGGACTCGAACAGCGAGCCCTGGTCCCCACCGCCACCGCTTCCTAGGCTGCCGCTTACAGGCACGCACAGGCACGCCCGGCTCTCTTTCATTTTCTTAATAACACATTTTTTTTTACTAACCAAGTGGATTCTAATGCAACCAACATTTTGAAATAGTTGCATGTAAAGTCCTGAGGGAAAAAAAACTATGGAAATTTGCTCACGTAATTGAGATTTTCATCCTTGCAGTTAATGCCTCTACAAAATGATGATGGACCCAAGTAAGGGTGACATTATTCATGACATAGTTCAGCTTCATTTGTCATCTTCCAGTTCTCTTGTTAGTGATTTTCCTTCCTATTTCTTTCCTGATGTTGAACCAATATGCTATTTTAAAGTTGTAGATAGTTCGAGTTTTCATTTTCAATTGAAAACAATCACTGTTTACTAACTGACCAGTTTACAAAAATATTTATGATAGATACCTTACATCATCCTTCTAAAAAGCCTATTGTCTGGGTCTTCCCTGTTGCCAGCAGCTCCATTGTCTACAAAATGGATGATCTTAAGGAAAAAAATATAATCAATAAAAAATTAAATTTAAAAAATGGATGCTCTTTTTCTTTATTCTGTCTCATGGAAAAGATAATTTGAAGAGTCAGAGCATGTTGATTGTTTTCCAACAGTGCAAATTTCACAAATTAGATCTTCCAGGCAGAAGTTTTATCAGGAGCTAGAGCAATCAATATGTTATTTGTTGGGACAATTTGTTTCTTGATAATTTTGCTATAACCATGCTTGCTGATCAGTTTGTTATGGACATCAGGTTTGGACAGCTCCATACAGCATATGGTTCCACTTTCATCAGACTGTGAGCTGAAGACTTACTGAACTTAGCAAAGGTGCTGTCGAAGATCTGGCAGAGGCAAAGAAGCTCCAACACACTGCTGGGTCTTTGGGCTCACAGTTGATCCTGATAAATGCCAGTTTAGGTTCCACAAGTAAGGAGAAGTTACCAGCTTTCCTTTCTGTCCAATTGATTCGAACCAGTACTATTGACCTACCTAAGCCCTTTGTGAGTGCTCTTAGCCTGTTCATGAATCAGCTCCCTTCTTGTCTTTCGAAGCAGCTCTTGGGCAGACTTCTTTCTTGGCTGCTTGGTTTCAGTTTGATGAAGTTTCTTCTTTTTCTTAAAGGTTTCTTTCACAGCAGAAGTCTTTTTATTCTCTAGATAAGAGGCACAGAATAAGTTGTAGTTGGGTCAGGAAGGAGGGGGAATGAGACAAAGATCTCTGGCTTCAGGGATAGAGAAGGATTCTTGAGAGGAATAAGACTAACTTACTGCAGACACTCGGAGTTCTTCTACCATCAGCTGTAGTTTCCACATCAAAACTGTTGTTTTAATGTTTTCTCAGTTTTTGTGGTATGGTTTTTACCTGTCAGACTTGAAGCACAATCTGGTTTGGCCATCACCTCTATTTTCTGCAGAGACCTCCCTGCTTATTTTTTACGTGTTTGTCAAAGTTGTGGCTTACCACCAACCAGGATCCTCTTACCACCAACCACTGCATGGTGGCTGGCCAGGGTGGTATGGGAGGGTGGGCTGAGTGAGCAGAGCAGAGTGGGTGTGAGAGCATGACACACCTGACTTGTTCTTGTAGTTGCTTTGAATTCCATCATGAAGAAAAATTGTAATTCATGAACCAATTCTCAACTGCTGGAGATGTAGTTTTGCGCATGTATTTTACTGTTCCAAACCATGATGCTGTGAACATCTTTGTCCCTGTTTCTTTGGATGTCATGTGTAGGTTTTCCAAGGCAGATTTCAACATCATGTTGTTATATCAGTTACCTATTGCCCTAATAATGTGGATAACAAAAAATTCAAGACTTCATGACTCAGAACAACCATCATTTATTCCTTCTCACCAGTCAACAGGATGATTTTCAATGCTGCCTATCTGGTCCCTAGTTAGCTGATTGTATGTACTTATTTTTAAGTCTGCTGTCAGCTCTCAGGTCAGTTGGGGCCTGGCTGATGCTGGGCAGTTACTGCTGGGATCATTTATGCTTGCCCCATATGACTTCTCTCCCTCAATCAGATTAACCCAGGCTCCTGGAGATAGGGAGCAAGCAAGCAGGGCCTCTTGAAGTCTGGGCCAAAAACTGGCAAGCATTACTTCTGTTCTATTCTGTTGAGGTCACCCAGATTCAAAGGATGGAGGAATGAAGCCCTCCTCCTGAAAGGAAGAGTGATGATTTGCATTGCAAAGGGTTTGAATGTGGGGGAAGTAGAAGAGGGGAGAGAATTGTGGCCATTTTTTTGCATCAAATCACCACTACTTTGGAGTGTGCACATTTTTCATTTTACTGGATTCTTTCAAATTGTCTCCTGAGTGGTTGTTCCCATCATGCCCCACGGACAGTGGGCAGGGGGCAGGAGGGACATCTCCCTGCAGTCTCATCTCTCACACCTTTTGCAAGACTTGAGCAAGACTGTGAGTCTCCAGTATAGAGCAAGGGCTTACTGGGAGGATAAAGAAAATACATCCTAGAGTATTCTTTTCACTCATCTTCTTGAGGAGTAAGAACACATTTTTATTTTTATTTTCTTTATTACACACATATATATGTGTTTGTATATAAATATATACATGTGTTTGTGTATATATATCTACAAACACATATAAAAATATTATATCTTTGTTTATCCCGATATTATTCCATCACCTTATCACCTGTGCACCTTCTTTATCTCTTGTGTCCTCCCTCTTCCCTGATTTTAATCTCCACCCCTCCCTTGATC
Organism: Uropsilus gracilis; assembly: GCA_004024945.1. Lineage (NCBI taxonomy): Eukaryota > Metazoa > Chordata > Mammalia > Eulipotyphla > Talpidae > Uropsilus > Uropsilus gracilis. Next base: position 45,855 of record PVHY01008943.1, read on the forward strand.
TATGCTTCAGTTCCATTGGCAGTTAAAAATTTTTCTTGTCTGTTTTCCCTTAAGTCCCTCATATAAGTGAGACCATTCCATTTTTCTCTTTTTCTTTCTGGTTAATTTCTACTATGATGATTCCTTCTAGCTCCATGAATGTTGCTGTAAATGATGTACATTTGTCTTCTTTGTCTGATGCATAATATTCCGTTGTGTAAATATACCACATCTTTTTCAGTCATTCATCAGCTGGGGGGCATTTGGGTTGTTTCTATATCTTGGCAATTGTAAATAGTGCTCAATAGTAAATAGTACGCTCAATAAACATGAGGTACAGGTGTCCTTTCTTATTAATGATTTTGTATCCTTTGGGTAGATTCCTAGTAGTGGTATTGCTGGGTTGAATGGTAGTTCCACTTTCAGTTGTTTGAGGGTTCTCCACACAGCCTTCCATAGTGGCTGGACCAGCTTGCATTCGCACCAGCAGTGTAAGAGTGTCCCTTTTTCTCCACATCAGCAGCAACACTTGTCTATTTTTTTATATGGGCTATTCTTACTGGTCTAAGATGGTATTTCAACGTGGTTTTGATTTGCATTTCTCTGATTATTAGTGATGTGGAGCAAAGAACACATTTTTAAATTTCAAGAAAACATGGATATAGTACACCAAAAGGCAAATTTTACATTTTTATTTTTGACCTCTTTTATTAAAAAAAAAATCCATTTATTCCTTTATTAAAAAAAAAAAACAACTCCCCACCATCCCTTATACCCCAGTGATCCTATCTTTCCCCTTTGCTAGTCTTCCCAACCTCAAAAACCTTAGCTTGGTTATCAATGCCACTAGTTTACAATTATTTTGCTTTGTCAGTTCATTAGCTTAGTTTTCTTATATTACTTCCACAAATAAAATCATCCAACATTTGTTTTATCTTTCTGACTTCTCTTTGGATAGTCCACTTAAGTGCCTTCCATTTTTCTGTACATGGTAGCATTTTATCTATACACTAAAAGCTGAATAATATTCCCTTGTGTGGTTAGCTACATTGGTATTTCTTTACCTCGTCTTCTATCAGTGGGTAGTGACATTGCTTCTATGTTCTAGCTATTATAAATAATACCACAATAAACATTGTGAAATGTATCATTTTTTGAGTTGATGTCATGTTTTGCAAATAGATGCCCCAAAGTGGGATTGCTGCATCATGTGATATTTCCATTTTTTATATTTTAAGGTAAATCCAGATTGTTCTCCAAAATGACTGTGTTAATTTACATTTGTAAAATTCACATTCATAAGAAACAAGTTTTTCAAAGAAATGTCCTGTTCTCAGGGCCTAACTTGACACTGTATCCTCAGAATTTCTGCAAATATCCATTTGTATGCTAGGCCAATACTTAAAAATGCCTTCTACATACCAAGCATGGTTCCCGGTGCTAGGGATAGAAGAGAGTCAAGGCTTCTGTCCTCTTTGAGCTAAACATTTAGGGGAAGAAAAGAGACTATAAACATTAATATTATAATTTTAGAGATTGATAAATGTTATGAAGAAAATAAAGCAGAGCAATATGATAGTCCCTGGGAGCTGTGACCTGAGACTGGGAAGTCAGGAAAGGTATCTATGAGGAGTCAAAAATGACAAGAGAGAGATAATATCTGACAGGCATGTGACCTGTCAGAAGGCAATGTAAAAGCTCTGGGGTAGGAATAAACTTGTTGCTCTGGGAGCAGAGAGAATCTGGGAAGCCCAAGGAATCTGGAGGGAAGAACAGTTGTTGGCACTGACAGAAATCTCGTCAGTGCCTACTGTGAGCCAAGCACAGTGCCAATTACAATCACACTCTTCTTCCAGTGGCATAGAGAAGTCAATGAACCCTCCATTGGTTCACCAATAGTTGATTAGAAAGTATGTCACAGTCAGTAAGAGCAAAGAGAAGGTTAGACATCCCTCATATGAGAAGTTGGTGGGAGAGACTTCAGTCTCTGCTTTTGTCCAAGGAAGCAGACCGAAACAGCATAGTTTGAAAAAAAACAGCCAAAGGGCTTCAAGAGCTGTATCAAAGGCCACTAAGAAGGGGTTGACTAGAGTCACTGGCAAGTGAGTTTGAGCATGAGCTCATTCACCAAGGCTCCACCAGTTACTTGACCACACTGAGAACAGAGTGCATCAACCAGCATGGAGCACCTCTTCATGGCGGCACATCCCAGGGAGCCTGACATACAGCCCCTGCTCAGGGAAGATCTGCTTTCAATGCTTTGTTCCCACTATCTAGCAGTTATGGGATGCAGGGAAAGTCACCTCACCTCTCAGGCTCAGCATCTCACCTATAAGATGGAAGGATGGTATTACTGCAGCAGAATGACTGATGGGGGTTCTAAGGATATTGTATGTGTGATGCAGCAGCCAAGATGTACTTGCTAAACAAGTATGTTATCATTCAGGGATTCCTGATACCATACTTTCAGTACCACTCAGGGGACCCTGTTTGGGAACATTGTAGGCCCTGCAATCTGACAGGCCTTGGTTCCAATCTCTGTTTCATCACTACACTCCATCACTATGTGACCTTGGACAAGTGACTCCACTTATCTGATCCTTGCTTTCCTCAACTATATGAAGGTGACAGGGGGACTCCCCTATGAGGAATAACCAACGGTGATAGGGGTGATAGGGACAATGTGTGTGGTCAACCCCTGACACCTCCCTGAATGGGAGCCACCATTCCCATCTCACTCCGAAGGAAAGTCCAGCAAAAGCCATGGCAAATGGGTCAGAAGCTCAGACTTGAACTCAGATCCACTGATTCCAAACTCTGTTTTTGGTGGTCTATCTGTTGTTCTGCAGATTGAGCTCTTAAGGGGCTCTCCCTGTAGAGAGGTAACATGGTCTTGTCAGAATAAGGGGAAGTTTTTGAGGGCCCAGAGCTGAGAGAGCCCCCAGACTGGGCCCCAGTCACAAAGGAATCCTGGTTGACACCCCCAGAGGTCTCTGATCACACCTGGTCTGAGTGTGTTTCCCATCCCCACCCTTGCCAGTGAGTCCTTTCCTACCCACCGTGTTCTCCCCTGAGGAGTTGGCTGAACTTCAGCAGATGTTTGCATTCTTCTCAGCATCTGGGCACTGTTCTTGGTGCTGGGGAGACACGCACAAACAGAGCAAAGACCTTTGTCCTTCTGGAGTAGAGGCAGAGGCCAGACAGACAACAGACAGTGAAGGTAATACAAAAATCATGGGCATGCTAGGTGATAAGGCACTTACCAGGAGAAAAAAAAGGGGGAAGAATAACAGGGAGTTGATCCTGTAGGGCTCGGGGGGAAGGCAGGTTGCTAAATTAAAGGTCAGGAAGCTCCTGACAAATTTGAAGAGGGAGGGAGTCAGGCCTCCTAGGGAAGACCAGGTCCCAGCTCAGGGAGGTACCCAAGGTCAAGGGAGCCTGATGAATACAGAGCAGCAAAGAGACCAGAGGGGCCAGAGGGAGAGAGGATGGGTGAAGAGGGCAGAGAGTGGCCTCCAGCTTTCCATGGTATTCACAGCTCCATTGCAGGGTTGGACATGCCTTGCCTCATGCTCCCAAGGGCCCCACAGTGGTTGGGCGGGGAAGAGACTATAAGATGGCAGGAGAGCAACCAAAAAGGCACTTGGTAAGAGGTATGGTGCAGGTAAGAGGTGATGGTGGCTCAGACCTGGGTTCTGAGAATAGTGGTAAGTTGTGGCCTGATTAACTCCCACTTGCTCTCTTCTGTTCTCACAACCCCCTATCTGAAGTTCAGTGCAGTAGTGCAGGCTTCTCCAATCGGAGACAACAATGAGTGTTGGACTAAGTTCCAAGGAGATGCTAAGAATTCATATCCCTTATTCCCCCACTGTGTGCAGGCCAGAGCAGTAGGGTGAGTACTCAGTGAGAACTCCTGGATGAAGAGGACTCTCCCTTCAGTGCCCCAGCTCTGCTCCTAGCTGGTCAGCTCTCACAGAGATGGGCAGCATGGTGCAAAGAGACTAGAGACCAGAGCCTTGGGTCTCCCACCACTCTTTCTTATCAACTATGACTGATTTATGTGGGGGCAGCCTTAGTATCTCCATTTCTGAGAGCCAAGAAGCCTCTCCCTACCAGCTCTCATCAGACAGGGAGCTGGCCAGCTACCTTGCCTGAGAGATTCCAGAAGGCCTGGGACAGGGACAGGGTGATGACAGCCCTCCTCTTTCCCCTGGTATGATACACAGGGAGGGGCGCATCAGAGCCAACTGGCAGATGAGCACCCTGAGAAATTGCAAATAAACAAGCAAAGAGAACACTACAAACGTTTGTCCGCCCAGCCCAGAATGATGCCGTAGGGTTCCTTGAAAGTTTGTTTTTGGACTGCTGCTGGTAGGTGGTGCCTGTCCCTGCAAGACAGAGCCTGAGAGATAAGCTAGATTTTTTCCTGATTTATCACCCTAGCAAACGATAGTGCACAGTGCTGTGGGCGACCGGATGAGACAGACCAAGGATCCCGTAGGTGCACGCACACACGTGCAACACCAGCACAGGGCCCAGACAAACATGGGACATGTCTGTTCTGGCTCAAATGCTGACAGAGCACCTGCTAAGTGCCAGGGGCTTTCACCTGCATCCTTTTGTTGGCTCTTTGCCACGGAAGCAGGGGAGTAGTTTGGCAGCAGTAGGCACTTTGTTCATTTACTGATCTCAGCAAACTATCAGGCAACTTCATACATGTTTCCTCATTCGGTGCTTGTGACAGTACTTAGAGATGAGGATTTGCGCTCCTCTGGTATATACAGATGAGGATCCTGAGGCTCAAACAGGCAAGGTGACTTGTCCAAGGTCTCACTGCTGGGCGAGACAGAGCTGGGATTCAAATCCCACTTTGTGATCTTGTCTTTGTCAATCTGCCTTTGCTAAATGGGTGGTAGGAGAAATAGTCATCATCTCAATCAGTAAGCCTCAAACTACTGATACCAATTAAATACTCGGCACTATGCTAAGTGCATTATGGGCATTGTCGCATTTGTCCCTCTTCCCCCCAATGGTGAGGTTGGTGGGAGTTGTCAATGGGAATGATGGGATAGCAGGGTGGTATGGTGAGAATGGAGCTGCAGACAATACACCTCTCTGGGGCTTCCTGCTCTTGGAGGGATGGGGTGCCCATCACTTGTGACCAAGAGACCTTGCGGGAAGTGAAAGTCTAGGTGTGGGGCACATGGCCGGCCTGCATCCAATAGGTCTGCTGGACTGATGGCAGCTGGCTCAGGGCTCCACCTGCTGATGCCAGCAGCTGCCCAGAGCAAGGGCAGCTGTGCCCCAGTCATTCTGTCTGCAAAGCGGCAGAAATCTGACCATTACAGCTTTGAGTCTGAGGAGGAGTAAATCTAAATGCTAGGTCTGGTAGCAAATGACAGTGCAGATGATCCCTCTTCCTGATCCCTTGAATGTAAAAATGGGGCCTCTCACACAAGGACCCCTCAGAGATGGCCGGGAGGACTGAGTGAGGATGTCATCCATTCAAAGTCTGTCTGCCTGGCTCTGGAGACCATGGCACGGTCAATTTGGCCCTGCTCTTTCCCAGGCTTCCCATCTCCCAGGGCCTGCCAGGGAATGCTCAAAGTGGGGTAACCCCAAGATTGCTGTGAAACCAGGCTTATTCCTCACAGAGATCCAGGTCTCTGACTCGTAGGGCTGCTTTAACAAAGTTCCAGACCTGAGTGATGTCCACGATGGCTCTGGAGCTGTTGTCCACAGAGTTGTAGCCTGGCACTGAATGCCAAGGTGGGGTTAGGGGTGGTGGTGCCTTCTGGGGCTGCACAGGACAACCTGGACCCGGTTTTCTCTGGCTGCTGCTGGCAAGTTTATGATTTTTTTGTGCTCTGTGGTCTGTAGAGGCATAACCCTATCTTCCTTTGTCCCTCGTGCACACATGTGTATACAAGCATGTGTGCCATGTGTGGGTCTCCCTTCAAAGTCTGTTTCCATCTTCAAACTTCCCCGTTTCATAAGGATACCAGTACTGTTGGATGAGGGCCCACCCTAATATCTTTATTTTAACTTGATCATCTGCAATGTTCCTATCTTTAAATAAAGTCGCATTTTGTGGTCCTGGGGAGTAGAACCCGAACGTATGAATTTGAGGGAACATAATTTATTTCATAATAGATGGGGAGGGGAGGCATCATGCTTTCCTTTCCTGTTTACTGTTCTTGGGAAGCTGCAGCATGTCTGGATGTCTCTGTGGTACTCCTCTTCTTACTGAAGGAATGGAGAGGCACTCAATAGAGGCCAGAGAGGGGCAGTGGAATGAGGAGTTTACCTTTTTATTATTGTGTGGTCTTGAGCAAATTGCTTAACTTCTCTGAACCTGTTTCTCAGCTGAAGAACTGGAGGTGAGGACTGTGCCCATTTTCCAATGTTATTAAAACAGACTATGAGAGATGGCTCAGTCCATTCTTGTTCCTCTTGGGCTTGCTTATTTACTGGCTGGATGAGTGAAGGGGAGAAAGGCAACTGTCGGTAAGTTCATTTGCTTCCCGGTCATTCCATCTTCTGAGAATTCGTGAAACTTGCTCTGGCATCAGATTCATTTACCAACTTGAACAAGTCAGCACCACTCTGACCCTCAGTTTCCTGTCTATAAAATGGGGAGGATGCACTTCTGGGAATCTACCCAAAGGTCACCAAAACACAAGTGTCCCTTTGTATTAGTGTTTTGGTGACTTTTGGGTAGATTACCAGGTTTAGCAAATCCACCTCTGGAAATCGACTGAAATTTCACCAAAACACTAATCCAAATGGACACCAGTACTATTATTGTAAGCACTATTTACAAATAGTTGAGATATGGAAACAACCCAAATGCCTCAAAACAGACAAATGAATCAAAGGGTTGTTATCTATCTATAGAATGGAATATTATGAAGCAATCAAAGAGGCAAACTTATGTCATTTGCAGCAGCATGGATGGAGCTAGAAGGAATCATGCTAGTGAGAGCAAGTCAGAAAGAAAAAGAGAAATACTGGATAGTCTCACTTATAGGTGGGATATAGGGAAAACAAACAAAAGGACAAGAAAATGTTAAAACTAGCAAATTGACAGAACAGCATCATACAGGAGAAGAGAGGGTGAAATCAGGGGAGGAATGAGCATAAGAGATTAAGATGATAGTTCACTGGTGACATGGTGGTGGGAGAACCTTGGTGTATACAACAATGTAAATATATATTTATATGTGTGTGTGTGTGTGCAATTAAAAGATTTTTTTCAAATGGGGAGGAAAGACTGCCCCCTGAGGCATGAGAATGAAATTATGTGATTCCAGCTGTAATGAGCTTAACCTGGTCCTTGTCTCAGGAAATGCCAACTCTCGAGGTGCCTGAACAAGAGCCATTTCCATCTGCAGGCAGGTGCCTGCCTGCACAGCATCAGAGAGGCAAAAGCATTTCCATGGCAGGCCTGGGTGGCATTTCTATTTTCAGATGACACGTGGTGACATTTTAACAATGCTGGGATGAGATAGGACCTAGTGAAACCGTTTCCTGACAGGGTCCCAGACATGATGGCCAGGGAGGGAAGTGTCTGACCTCAAGTAGCCTGAACTGGGTGTTAGCTGACAGGTGGGGGATCTGCCCTCTGAGAGGCCCCTATGGTCTCTCTTGTCACTGCTTTGCCCTCTTCTCTCCTCGTCTCTCCAGATTCACTCCTCACCTGGGGGACCAACCAGTCTAACTCTCTGCAGCTCCTTTGCATGCTGCCTTATAGTTGGGTTCACTTGAGATGATAGGAGCCTAGCAGGGGTGAAAGTTCTGCTTCTCCAGATTCCTCCTCTCAGTGAGCTCTCTCCACACAAGTAACCCTGTCCCTTCATCCTTTCAGCCTCAGGGTATAGCCTACCATGAAGACAAAGTGTTTTCACAAGTGACTGATAAGAGGAGGGCATGGACAAACTCAGGTGAAGGAAATAGAAACCAAGGCTCAGACCTGGGTCACCCCAAGTCACACAAATGGGTGTTGGGCTGGCCAGCTGAATCAGGGCTACCTGGCTTCTAAAATCCTTACTTGTTGGTTGACAGATGTTCTTCAGCTGGGCTATCAAAACTCCAGAATCCAGTCTTCATTGTAATCTCTGATCTCCTGGTTCCAATGGTTGTAAATTTACTAGACAGCACTCATCCACAACCCTTCCTCCAACAAAGCTGCCCTTGTCATATTATGAATGTTCTAATAGGTGGAGCTGGCAAGGACTTCCTTAATGTCTGGTATTTAATGGCCACTTGACAGTTGTGATTCATTTGACAGATGTCTCCCAGGGCTTGACATGGGGGAACAGACTCTCCTTCTCTGGGGGGAGGATGGGATTGAGTGGTCCCCTAGCTACTGATTTATCATCCGATGCCCCCTCTTTCGTTTACATTGAACCTGAGTTAGACAAGAAAGTGAAGTTGTCCAGATGGAAAAGTCCCCCAGTTTTTGGCTTGGAAAGCTCTCTGTTCAGGGAACAATTGGAGGCGCATGTACTACAGTCCCAGCTCTGCTGGAAACACTCCTCTGGGCTCAGAGATCTGCTTTCTCTCCTGCCCTCACCAGGCCCATCCCATCAAAACAGCGGGAGGATGCAGGGAGGCCAGGCTCCTCCCCCTTCCTCTTGGGCGGGGGTGGGCGGGCTGGGTCCACTCCAGGGTAGGCTTCAAGGCACCTTAACCTGAAGACATCCCCCTCTTGAGTGCCTGAAACCTCAGCTTTTGTGCTTGATTCAGAACAGAAAGGCTGTTTCCTGGCATTTCCTTTAAAGGCAAAGAAGTCACTGTCAGATCATCTTTCACTGTAGCCAGGCCTGGGCAGCCATGGGGACTCTGAAGTTCTAAGAATTTATACAGGGAATTTGTACAATTTTAGTCTAATTTGAGTACAAATCAAGGGCTTAGTTGAGGGCTTCAGAGTGGGGCTTGACCTGTCCAGTCCAGGGAGGCAGGGTGGTGCAGTAAGTACATGGGCTGAGATACTCGCTCTGCCCTTCTTAGCTGTGTGACCTTGAGGACCTCTCACCTTCCATAACTTTAAAATGGAGAAGAATTTTGGGGGAAATTTTGGGAACATATAGCCATAACATGTCCTTCTCTTTCCTAGGTTAAAAAAAAATCCCTAGACAGGGAATTTGCCCCTAGCTCCTAGGAAAGGTAGAAGGAAGGGGCAGGGTGGGGGTGGGGGGGGAAGAGGATTTAAGGGAGTGACCCAAGTAAACAAGAAGTCAAAGCAGGAAATGGTCTTGGTCAGATCTGGGATGTCTGGGTTGAATTTGAACATTTGTGACTGAGAAAGACTTCTAGAACATTTGGAGAGAGATGGGGAAGGGTCTACAAACTCAATACAATGTTGGGGTCCCCTCCTTATGGGCACTTTCAGTCATCCCGCTGCTGGAATTGTAACCCTTCAGTCCTGCCTGTATCCTTCCATATCATTCTCTCTTTTCTTTTCCTGCTGTCTTTCCTCCTCCCTTTTCAGAGCAAACTACTTTTAAGTCTGTGTCTCCTGCTGTGTTCCTGCTCCATTACTCAACTTCTGGATACCGTGTGTCTCACTGAGTGACCCTACACTGTCACCTCATAGCACAACATGGCTTTCAGGAGGGTGCCATTGCCATCCATGTTCTACAAGTGAAGAACCCTTTGGCTTTTCTGCTCTCATCAGAACCAGTTATAAGAAATTGAATGAGGGGAACCCCCTAGAAAGAGGCAGCATCAAGAGCAGAGGAGTTGGCTTTTTATGAGAATTAGAGTCACAGTAGCCCAGTCACATATGGACTCTAGCATCTGCCCTTCTGAAGCTTCCAGTGGATGTGGGAGACAATAACCCTGGGGGAGACATGCTGAGCCTAAGAGGCACAGTTTATTATAAATAATCCTCATTGCTAATTATCCTGTAAGCATCAGGCTCATCAATCTGTGTAGGTTCTTTATTGGTTCTAGCATTACACAGACACACCAGGCAGTGCAGGCAAGGGCCAGGGCTGGGGTGGGGGTGGTGGGTACTAGGAGCCAGGCAAGCCCACAGTCCCCCAGGAATCTTTACACTCTTTTTCTCTAGGTGCTCTCTCTCTCTCTCTCTCTCTCTCTCTCTCTCTCTCTCTCTGGTATTCTCTCATGTTCTCTTATCCCATGTTCATGCTCTCTCATGTGCTCCCCTAGGCCCAGGTATGCACACTTACACATGCATACACCTTTTGGGCTACACAGTCATGTGGAAGATGCAACACCATGGGGGCTGATCACAGGTTTATGGAGGAAAAGCCTGACAAACTCACCCTACACACAGGAAAGGGTGTCAGGGAAGGCTGCAGGAGATCAGTGCAGGGAGCCACACATCCTGCCTGGGTTAAGGGGCAGGCCATGGGGAGTCACAGAACTAAGGTGGGAAAGGTAGAATGTCTGCTGACTTGCTGGACAAAGAGTAGAGGACACTTCAGGCTGAAGGAATAGCATGAGCATGGCACCCAAAGATCTATGGTATCTCTGCAGCACAAGCTGCTGGAATGTGGGTGTGGGTAGGGGTGGTGTGGGGATGATAAAAGATGTGAAGGGAGGCTGCAGATATTGGCTACTGATCTAGGAAATCTGGCACAAGAGCCCATGATTCTGTTTTTAATCAGCACCCACGTGTTTCCCATGTGGATTGTCAATGGTTTCTGTTTTGGGAATCACTGGTTATATCCTGACGACTGGCCCTGCAGCCGCTGTTCCTAGACTGGAAAGGCAAGACGATGTAGCTCACTAAAGAGTCAGAAGACCTGGAATGCCAGTGCTGTCTGGTAGTTGCTGATTTTGTGCCCTTGGGGAAGTTATTTTGCCTCTCTGCGCCCCAAGGTTCTGGAGATAATACCCCATTTAATTTCCACGGTGGTTCTGAGGGTTAGCTCTGGAAAAGATCATCTACCAGATTGCTCTATACATTGAAGCCACAAGAAACATTATTCTCTCCTATTTCCCTTCACAAGTTACTTCTGTCCCTGGCCCCTGGCAAAATCACAGTGCCCATTTTAATTAGTGAAGTTGGCGCCATTGTCAAAGACAGAAGCCAACTCAAACTGATTCAAGGGAAAACTGAAGAGGCTGCTGCCAGAGTGCCCAACACGGAAGGAAGCCGCATGGGTGTGGCCAACAAAAATTCCGACTCTTCCTCTCTTTCCTGTGGGCCTTATTTCCCCCGGCTGCTGCCTGACATCTCTAGGAGTCCAAGGCAGGTTCTCAGAAACACCCCACCCCTCAACCAGCCAGGAAGAAAAGCTGCCTTCTGCCATAGTTCAGTCCCAGGGAAGAGCTCTGATTGGTTGTGCTGGGGACATGTGCCATTCCTCAGCCCAATCACACTGGTCCCAGTGGAGTATTTTAAGTGGCCAAGCCTATGGGGGGGGTGGGTGGGGTCACTGTTTGTGACCAAGGAATAAAAATCCTCATTGGATAGAAAAAGGCAACCAATACAGGATCATTTTATAAGAGAGAAGCCCAAGTTATACAGCTGAAAACAGTTTCAGTCGTCCAGAACCAGCACAGGCACCTCTTCCTCCCTGCGCACCCCTTTCTGGTATGGCACCTTCCATACTGGCTCCGCCCACCTGTGATTTTTTTTTTTTTTTCCTGGCAGAGCTTGAATTTACATCTCCATGACCCGGATACTCTGTTCAGGATTGAATCTGCCTCTGTACGACCTCGTCTCAACCCACTCCCTGCTCTCTGCTGCTCACTCCACCAGCCTTGTCTTTCCTGGGGAAGAGCAGTCACCTCTGAATGCCCTCTGGAAGGGAGGTGGACAACGTGTCCTTCCTTCTGAGTCCCCAGGCTCCGGCTGCAATCCCAGAGTAGCTGCCCTTCCAGGTCCCAAGGTTATTTAGCCTGACTGTACTTTTTCTCTTCCCCTTTCCGACTGGTCTGGAACCTCAGGGGCCCAGTGCAAGGCGGCTAGGCTGCTTTATGTTCAGGTCTCTCAGCTCAGACCATGAAACTGTAGAGGGTAAGGGCTGTGGCGGTTTCCAAAGGGTTAGGCTGCTCCGTCTCACACCTGCCTAGTCCTCTGGCATCCCATCCTGGAGCTGCATCACGAGGGAGACAGGGAGCTGTTGACTTTCCCCAAGATACAACCTTGCAGATGCCACTGAGCTGGGGCTGTTTCTCCCAGCTCCTTACAAAGAGACATTCTTTTCTTTTCTTTCTTCCTTTTTTTTTTTTCCTGGTACTGTTTAAAGGAGAGTAATGTAAGTCTCAGATCCCCTCACATCATGTTAATGTTAAAGTAAGACTAAAAATAAATCTTGGGTTGCCATAGGAACCCTGACTGTTGCTAGGTTTAGTCTGTGGGGGATTGGGAGCCCTGCTTTTTCTGGCCCTGCTGGAAGGCGGCCTCTGTGACTATGAGAGAACCTGGGAGGGGCCCCCAGGGCATTATCCACCCCCACCCCCACTTCTCTAAAGGCAGTTAAGACTCAGCTCTTCTCTAGGTCTCCTAATGGGCATTGGGGCTCCACCCAGGAGGGGGCATAGGGCTATGCAAAGCCTATGAAAAGAAGTTTCCAAGAAGGGGGGTAGAAAAGAAGAAAATAGAGGCAGAAAGAAACAAAAAGGAGGAAGGAGGGAGAGAAAGAAAAAAAGGGATGGAGGAAGAAAAGGAAGGAGGGAGGGAAGATGGAAGGAAGGAACAAGGGAGTGCTGCAGTGGGTTTTTGAACAGAGTGATCATTCTGTAACCTCCCTCCTCTCCATGACACCCCTACTGTGCAGATGTGGGAGCAGAAGTTCAATGAGGCAGGGTAATATAGCTCATGTCACACAGCTAGCAAGTGGTACCTGGAACCAGGGCACAGCTTTCTGTTTAGAGTTGAGCCTGAAACTTTGCTTTCCCTTCCTGTCCCCTTACCCCGTCCCACACTCACCTGAACTCTGGGCCACGCTTGCCCCTGAAATGATATCCCTCTTCTAATTTGTATGCTGCCTCTAGCTTCCTGCATATTGTGGGATGTTCCATGTCCTTAGGTTGGCTTCATTTGCTGCAAAGCCTACGATCGATCATGTCAGACTTGATAGGAAGACAGACAGGAGTTCAAATCCAACCTCAGCACATGTTGCCTTGTGACCTCCAGGGGTCTCTCCAATTCC
>PVHY01008944.1:0-58883 GCA_004024945.1 Uropsilus gracilis
CTTGCCTAGTTCCAGATCTCAGCTGGAATGATTTTAATTTTTCCCCATTTAAGATGATGTTTGCTGTAGGTTTGTCATTTATGGGGATAAGGAAAGCTGAAGTGGGCCAGAGTTCCTATTTTTCTTCACTCAGGTATTTTGATAATACCCAGGCAGTTATGCTTGGTTAATTGTTTTTTTCCTGAGAGCAGGCCTTATTAAGAACAGAGTACCCTGGGATATTTCAAAATGGTTCCTTTTCCTCTCCTGATACTAGAAGAATGAGGGGATTTATTCACTGTATGAATTCAGGTAATCTTTTACAAGTTAAACTGACAAATAAACAGAAACCCCAGCCCTTGTAACTAGGTTCTCACTAGAGACTTTAACTGTCCTAGTTGCCCATGGTAAGCCTCCAAGCAATTCCTCATTTACAGTTCAGGTTTTCCTACTTCCCCCTGGTTCCCTTCGCAGTTTTTGCTACTGAATTTCAGCATAGGTTTACTGTTTACCTGATTCTCCAATATCAGAGGCAGCAGTTTCTCTTGTGTTCTTCCTTCTTCTATGGATTAAGGAATTGTTGATTATTCAGTCTGTTTTGCTGTTTTATAAGATGTAAAAATATGTGATTTTTATTTTTTTGGGTTTAATATAGACTTTCAAATAGCTGCATAAATGACTAGGAGCAAGAATTTTAGATTCTATGGTAACATGTTTAGTGTTGTGTGAAGTTGTCAAACTGTCTTCCAAAAGGATTGAATCATTTGCATTCCCACCATTAAAGGATGAGAATTCCTGCTGCTCTACATGCATGTCAACATTTGCATTTTTCAATGTATGGATTTTAGTTAATCTAATGGTTGTATAGTGATATCTCTTTATTTTCATTTGCAATTCTTTAATGATTTTCAGCATGTTTTCATATGTGTATTAGGCATCTGCATGTCTTTTGGTAAACTACCCAAACACTTTGTTCATTATAAACAATTCATTGAGTTTTAATTTTTTTTTTTTTTGTATTTGGGGTACATGACTTTTGTTACATATGTATTTTCCAAGTAGTTTACACCATACTGAAGCTTATCTTTCTGTCCTTAAAACTTGTTTGTGAATCTTTAATTTTGATAAAGTTCAATTTACCAAGTATCTTTAACAACAGGTGCTCTTCAAATTGTATTTTAAAAGATATAGCTTCCAGGGTTACACAGATTTTCCCTTTTGTAGTGATCTATGTTAGCATTTGTTTTCAGACATTCCTTTAAACAATTTAATAAATTAAAGGTTCTAAAATCTGAAGATTTGTTTCCTAACTTTTAATAATTTCTAAGTCAATCTGAATAAGATACAAATACATTGTGTATATCTATATATTTGTATAGATACAACATAGATACAAATATATTGTATACAAATACTTACACAATATATTTGTATCTTATTCAGATTGACTTAGAAGTTATTAAAAATTAGGAAACAAGGACAGCCAAAGTTCTCCTGGAGGAACCTGTCTCCCTCTTATTGAACTCTCTCTCTGTGTCATGTTTATTAGATCATATAACTGTCATTACAGGATTTTTAACAAATATCAAGAAAAAGTGAGATAGACTGTTAGTAACTGAATAAACAAATACATGCAACCATACAAAAGACCAGTTTTATGACATTTTTCTTTAAAAACTTACATTTGAAGAGAGATAACAGAAAATTCATGCTACCATATGAATTTTTATTTTTGCACTTTATTTTCACATTAGTTTTGCAGAAAAGTTTTGTCAGTTGTAATGTATATAGAAAACATTTGTAAATCTTTGCGACTTGTATTTATTATTTTTCTAGTATTCTTTATATTTTGACATATATCCCTGTGCACATGTAAGGCTTACTTGGATGATAGGTCAACATATGCAATTCACCTAATCTCGATCATCTCGTATATGAAGACAAGAAAGAAGACAAAAAAGAAAAATTCTTCTTGTGCTAATTTTTAGTATTTACTGTTAAATCCTCTATATATTATAGGATATTATAGAGCAATATGAACTGCAATTAATTTTGATAGACACTTCTATTTTTTATAATTATATATACTTATAATAATATATAATATATATTTAAAAATATATATTATTTTATATATAATATACACTAATTATATGTATTTATATTATATGCATAACAACATTGTATTCCCCACCATTGTATTTCCCACCACCATATCACTCCTGAACCGTCATTCTGATCCTCGATGATCATGCACTCCCTGACTTTTCCCATTACCACCCTATCCCACCTCCCCACCCCCATTCCAGCTGTATGCTTTAGTGTGGTAGTTAGCTTATTTTGACTTTTCCTCTTGATCTTTTGTTTGTTTTCCCTGTATCCCATTAGAAGTGAGATCATCTGCTTTCTTTTTGTTTCTGATTTATATGATGCCTTCTAGGTCCATCCATATTACCATAAATGCTTCAGATGAATAATCTTTCATTGTGTAAATATACTACATATTTTCCATCCATTCATCTGCTTTGGGGTATTTGGGTTCCGTATCTTTGAAATTCTAAACAGTGCTGTAATAAACATCCAAGTACAGGTAAGTGAGAGAAAATGTAACAATTTCTGGATACAAGATGTTAACCTATGTTGTAATATACAAATGCCAATAATACAGGTATCATTTAATTTCCAAAGTAGTTTGAGACATGAACATACTTATATATTTGGGCTTTGACATTTTTGATACATATATAATAGTCTTTATAAATAAATTTTGGCATAAAAAATAAACATCAAAAATTCTGCGTATTCAGTACATTAAATATTCCAAAGTTAAAAAAAAGCATATCACCACAAAACAAAATAATATAGAAGTAAGCATATTGATATACCTAGAATCATAATGAGAATGATTTAATTATAATGCTAATCCTTCATATATTTATTTTATCAGTTTTTTTATTTTTTTGGCTGTTGTTAATGAATTTCACAAGTGATTCGTGATTCAAATTTACTAATGTGGATAGGAAATTCTCTTTTTATCACAGACTGTTCCAAAGAAACACTTTGAATTGAGAGGCGCAAATGTGAAAAATTATACAATGTCGTAGCTGACACAATGGAAGTATATAACTTATTTGCTGGATAACTTTATTAAATAATTATGAAAAGTTGGCAAGGAAAAACTAGATGCATAAGTTACCTCCACATTTGAGTCTCAAATACCAAGAACATTAACGTTTGTTAAATATTGTTAGTATCAAACTTGAAATTTTGCATCCATTAACTAATTTGAAGCCCTCCCATTGCCCTCTGAGATCTCTTTATAGAAATCTGCTACTTCTGATATTTAGTTTCTATAAAAATGGCATGTATTTCCAATCTTGATTATAAACTTATCTGTCATTGAAGTCTCACACCCATTGCATTGAACTTAAAACACATGGCCCATGGTGGCAGTAGCACATAGAAGCTTCATTTGGGGGACACATGAACAGATTGCTTTTGATCTCCCTTGCCACACAGGAGACGCCCACCCTCCATTAGACAAAAGGGGGCATCGGGATAACTAGGGCACAGAATTGCAGAGGAGACTCTATGTCTAGATGATGTGTCTTAGAGCAAGATGGAGCAGTTTCTGGATCAGGAAGTTCTCAAAGCATCAGTGATTTGGGATGTCTGTGGCCTAGAGTTTGCCTTATTTAAACTAGCATATAGTGGGTATGATTTTATGGGGGGTGCAAAGGGTAATAGTCTATAGATGATGAAATATTATTATTAATTGAGTCATAGTAAAGCACTTAAATTTGAGTGTAAGAATTTGAGTTTAGCACCACTAACAATTGAGCTAGTAGTCTCTTACTGCTGTGAAGCAAACATGCGTTTATTTACTGAATAATAATAGACATGAACCATCTCTGGTTTATGTGTAATATCTATAAAGTAGTTTTTTTTTTCCATTTTTAACTGCATAAGTTAAACCATATATTATAAACATGTATATTCATATATATTATTCCTATATATTTTGCCTCTATATATCCTCTTGCACTCTGTCAACAGTTCATCACTAATAAATTTAGATAATTTCAGTTAGATAGTTTAGATAATAAATTTAGATAGTTTCAGATAGTTTCAAAACTAAGTTTCAGTTCCTATATATTATAATGACATATATTTAGATAAAGAGTCTATAATATGGGTCCTATAATATTGCTATAGTATTTTAGTTGTGTGTGTGTGTGTGTGTTTGTATGTACTGTATACTACTTAGCTACTTGAACAAGAATTTAGATTCATTTGGCTTCTAAGATTCTGTTCAATTATAATCACAGTTCACGCAGCATTTCAGTGAGAATAGAAAATTAACTTTGCTAGCTGAATAAACCCAAAATGGAAACCAAAACTTAGTTCCTAAAAGAGCTTTATAAATGATTTTTATTGCACATTTCATTCAATTTATTCCAAAAGACATTAAACTATCTGTTAAACACATTTTTTTATGAAAATGTTCACAACTACCAAAAGGAAGTAGCCATCATATTGTTAAGGGCTCAACAAAATTATTAAGACTCTATTATGATCAACCAATTTCATTAAAATACCATTAAAATGAATACGCTAAAGGGATTCTCAGAAATGAGAAGAAATGGTTATGTTACTGAAAATTTAGC
The DNA here is from genome assembly GCA_004024945.1 of Uropsilus gracilis. NCBI lineage: Eukaryota > Metazoa > Chordata > Mammalia > Eulipotyphla > Talpidae > Uropsilus > Uropsilus gracilis. The sequence continues at coordinate 4,647 of PVHY01008944.1, forward strand.
TCTATAAAAGTAATGTTTTGTTGCCACTGTTTTCACTTTCCCATAAATGTTTAGCAATTTGCAACATTGTGTCCATATTCTGGGCACTATTCTAGGATTTAGGAATTGATCTCTGAATAAAACAACCTTCTTTCTCTTGTAGAACCTCATTCTAATACAGAGACAAGTAAAATGATGTAAAACTCTTTCCTTTAATTTGGATTTCCTTTAGGACTACCCAATGATCTTGATGGAAGCTTATTATTCTCTCCAAATCAGAAAAAAGTACATCATAATTGTACCTACGATTTCTACATTTCAGACACTGGCTTCAATTCAATCTATATGGCTAAAATAGTAAGCAAAGAATACTGTTTCAGTTTCTAAATTTGCTAGTGATGAACTATAGATCAGATAACAGGAGGGCATAGTGATGAACTATAGACCAGATGACAGAGGGAAATAACGATTTTTCTATAGGTTGGCTTGGAGTATTATGGGAGATAACCTGGTATACTGAGCTCAGCATGATGTTCAACCAAGTAAGATTCATTCAAATCCATGATAACTATTATGACTGAAGTGTATGCTTGAAGTGCATGTTTGAAGATGTAAAGAGAGCTCTTAACATCTATTTGAGCAAATTTCCTAGAATTCACAGTGTGGATTATTATTTAAATCAAATTAATAACATAGTCTATGGGAATGCTCCTATAGACCATTTTTATGACATTCTATTAAATTTTCTAGAACCTGAGAATATAATCTTAACTGTATATGTTCAGATAAAAATTAATAAAATTGTGTTTTGATATATATTTTCTGGGCATATGTTCAGTAATTTAAATTTTCTTCTTGATGCATTCACAGTCTCCATTGCATATTAATTGCTTTGAAAAGTACAAATATCAAGTTTTTGCTGTTGCAGTGGTAATTTATAGATACCTGGGGAGAGATGGCATATGGTGAACCAAGTAGGAATGAATTAGTAGGAGATATCCGTAAGTACTCATGTTTATTGTATATTTATATATTAATTACATATAGAAATTTTATATTAATTATATATTAATTGCATACATATATTTATATATATAATTACATATAGAAAATTTCTGTGTATATATATGTATGAAGCTTATTTGTGCAACAGTTTTATAGCTATTGAATACAAAGGAAGGCTTTGAATGACAGCTGGGGAGTATTTCATATTCCATACATTTTGCTGATACACTCAACTATTTTTATCTATAACCTAACTGTGTAACTAGTGCTACAGTGAGCATAGGAGCATATAATATATATAAAATGCTTATTGAAACATGCATTGCTCTGTCATTCAAAAGAGTGCAGAAGTAAAATTCTCCAATAACCAGAGTGCACTTAGTCAATTTGGTATCTAATTTCTTTCTTCAATAAGAGGAAGTCAGATTCTCTGCAGAGATACCAGTTTTAACATTGGAGAAGGGATTATGTAGTACCTGAAAGCAGGAAGATAAAACACCCATGAAATAGTGGGGATATTTTGAAGGGATAGAAGCATTGTTGCATAAAGATCTTGTAGTGACCCAGGAGACACACACAAAGGGGGTGACCAAACTGCGAGAACACTTGCGTGATAAGGAAAGTGCACACCCTTTTCAGGGGAGGTCCACTTCCACTGGGTCTCTTGGCAGTCTCCTTGGTCAAAGGCTCTCCTCATTCTCTATTCTCTCTTTCCTTCTCCCTTCTACTTATCCTTGAATGCCTTGGGAGTTGACACATAGGCCTAAAACAAACTTACAAGCGTAGCAAACTAGTTGATACAATATGCAACACCATTCAAAGCCTTCCTTTGTATTCAAAAGTTACAAAAAGACTTGCACAAATAAACGTCATTGCATGCAAGCTTTCCGTGCATGCGGTCTCTCTTTTGGGCTTCGGACTGGTTCCATGAGCCTCCGCCACCCAATCTAGTTTACCCTGCACACCATGTTCAGGCTGTGGGTTTACTAAAGACCCACAGGCCTGACTGTGGTTCACTAGAAACCCACAAGCTTCGACAAAAAGAACTCTCAGGGATCAAAACTGGAAGAGATTGAGCTTCAAAATAATGATTGGATTATCAGAAAGTATAAATTAAATAATAATGTGGCCATGTTGATATGAGCAAATGTTTACTGACTTTGGTGGAAATATAGACTGGTCCATCCCCTATGAAAACAGTATGGAAGTTTCCCAAAAGATTAAAAAATCTCTGCAGTTCCACTCATATGCATCTTCTTGAAGAATGCAAAAACATCTATTTGAAGGAAAACATGCACTCCTATGTTCACTGTAGCGCTAGTTACATAGTTAGGTTATAGACAAAGATAGGTGAGTGTATCAGCAAAATATATGGAATATGAAATACTCCCCAGCTATCAAAAAATAAACTCTTGTTATTTGAGGCAAAATGGATGGAACTGTTGAAGATTATACTGAATACAATAGATATACTGGGTGCTGTCATTTACATCTAGAATATAGAAAAAACATATAATAAGAACAAAACAAGAACTAAAACTAAAAAGCTGACTATAGAACTGAGGCTACCAGAGGGGTTGGGGGGAATGAGCAAGAAAGAACAAAGTGGGAGGAACACCAAGTGTTACAGTGTTAGTTAGACAAAGGATGTTTTGGTAATGGCTGTAGTGATAAAACCTGAGTGGGGAGATCTTATATTTCTAAACCAGTTACAAAGTGGTACCCCCTTTTAAAAAAATCGGGAAATTAATGTCAGCAAATTATCAGTTACTAGGTGCGGCTCATGTAGCATTTCTGAAGACTCAACCAAGAGAAAGCTAATTCTTGGAACATTTGATCTAATAAAAACATAATGCCACTAATCAGGAGGGCAAATAGGTGAAGATATATTGAAGGTGTAAAAAGGTGCAGGTTTTACCTCACAAAATTGAGAATGCATGGTAGCATCTAACAATAAATGATATTTTTAATTTATCATAAAATGATATTCATGATGATGATAAAATTATATTCTAGCCAGAAATATTTAATAATAAAGGTTTAAATAAATCTTCAGTTTTCCAGGGCAGTCAAAGCAGGGATGCATCTGAGTGTGGACTGAAAATTTTGAATACACTCCACCCCCTACAATGATCAGTGAATATACTCAAGTGTTTGGCATTCTTTAGAGAAGGGAATCAAAAAGTAAACACGTGTTTCATCTTACCTAACATGTTAACATCTGTTCAGATTGTTTCCGCTCAGTATATACTTTTCTCTTGATAGGTTATTCCCTTTAAAAGTTAGACTCTTTTCCCAAATATGTTTTATTCTGTGATTTCCAAAGGGCACAAATATCGCAATATGATAATGCAGAATGTATATGTACATTTTAATTAGCAGATGGTTGGTATGCTTATAAAAGTCTTAAAATACAAATCAAAATGAAATTCATATGGAATGAGGATTTAAGTTTAGAGTATAAAATTATATATATGAGAAATTAAATTATATAGAAGAAAAATGAAAGTTGAGCTTTGCAATAAAAGCAGACATGATAGATTTGATTAAATTCAAAGACTTCAAAAAGTGAAGATCTCAAAGAGAAATAACTTTTGTAACACAAGAAAATCAATACAAGGTCAAAATATTTCATAAAAAATGGAAGCTAAATATTATATTGAACAAATAACAGGAAATAGGAATTCAAAAAATAAATATATAAAAGCTGAAAAATAAAATGAACTGTTCGTACTACCTAACATTCAAAACAATAAAATTTAAAAGAAAAATAATACAAATGTTTTGTTTTTGTTTATACATTTCATGGAATTTGCTAAAAATAATCAAATTGGTAGAAAGACAAGAGATTTAAAAATAAAAATTTTCTTTTGTCTCACTCTTTACCTTTCAAACAAATTCTGTCAATATTTTGGCAGTACATTTTAATATGCTTATCATATTTTATTGTTTTATTTAATATGACAATTTTACCACATCTGCACATAGATTTATAATATTAGAAACTGTTGTTACCTTATCTGTTCTGATATATTCATAACTGTTTGTTATTCCCAAGTGAACATTGTGTTGCCATCATGGAGTTGCTATGAAAACAATTTACTGGAATAATCTTAAATTTGGTTTGGATGTGTTTTCTTAGCATTCATTCATTCCCTTGGGAAAGCCTTGGCCTTTTTATCCAAACTTCAATTCAGGAATCACCAAATTAGTCACTTACTTTTAAACCTTTATATTATGTTCTTAACTCCCTATTATTACCTTTTTGTAATTAGAGTTTTCCATCAACTTAGTCATATTTAAAGACTTTATTGAGAGGGGAATTTTTTTCTATTAAAGTTTCACTTATTGCTCATTTTTCATTTTCCTTTATTTTTTTTTTTGAAGCAATATGTTATTGGGAAGAGAGTAAAAGAAACAACTTTAATTTGTTGTATGTTAGAGACCAGTTGGGTTTCTTTAGTAACTTGTTCTTATACATAACACAAAATTTGCCTTGCATTCTATGAGGAATACTAGAGTTGAGTCCAATGTTTGAATAGAAGATAAAGACAGTGTCTTAAGTTATACGAGCAGACACAGGGTTTATCTTCCAGAGATTTAGGAAAGATTTGGAAAAGTGAAATGTTAAGAATCTTGTGTTGAGCCGGGCACGGTGGCTCATGCCTGTAAGTTTCAGCCTATGAAGTGTCTGGTGCTAGGGATCATAGTTCAAGTCCTGCTCGGGGCAACACAGCAAGACCTAGTCCCCCAAAATAGCTGGGTGTGGTGGCACGTGCCTGTAATCCCAGCTACCTGGGAAGCTGAGGCTGGGGATTGCTTGAGTCCGTGGTATCCCAGGCAACGTGAGCCTGTGGTTCCTTGGGCAAAAATAGCGAGACCTAGTCTCAAAAAAGTAAATAAATAAATAAAATAAAAAAGAATCATGTATTGGAACAAGAAATTAGTTGATTCAGAAACAAGTATACCCTCCTACTACGGGACTTCTCAGCTAACAACAGAATCACAAGGGAGATAATAGGCAATTAAAAATGAGAGATGAAAGGTAAAGAGATTCTTTATTAGAAGAAAGAGACCCTTATGTCTTGCAGCAGGAATTCAGATATCAGACATGAAGTGTGGGATGATGTGTCTGATTATCTTCAAAGGAGATTCAATTCTCAAAGGCAGATTTCTTATACCAAGGTTGATGTTCCTATTGGAAAGTCTGGGCCTTTAATATATGGGACCAAGAGAAACATAAATTCTAATGAGGATTATATTTAATTGTTCTGAACATTTTTAAGACTGCAGAAATGTTTAACCACTACTTATTAAGAGAATCAGTTCAATGATTTTTAGAGGTACCATATATGCTAATCAAAATCTGATCTGTCCTCTACCCCTGATTCCTTGACTATCCTTTGGGATAAGTCACAGTATTCATCACCTGAAAACACACTGGCTTTCCAGTGGAAGAAATAACTGAATTTCAAAGCTATGAGCATTGTGAATATATACTGCCAATAGCTCCGGTAGTATGGGCATCCCCGGATTAAAAGTCTTCAAAATAATTGGAATGTGAAGTTGGAAAGGGAGGGATTTACCTGAGAATATTCTTTGGTGATAAGGGATTTAGCACCCTGGAAAGAACAGCTGAAGATTGTGCAAACTAAAAACTGCTCCCAGTGGCACACAATGGCTAAACTGAGCAAAATCAACATTTTTGTGAATTGTCATGTCAGATGATGGATAAAGATATTAAAAGTCCAGAGAAGTGGACATGCTAGTGTGGGTATGCTAGTATGGGCAGCAAGAAGATGAGCAAGATGGAGCCACAATTTATCAAGGCCATATGAATGACATGATGAGAAAGACAACAACATCATTAACGTTCAGTGCTGGTCAATTGGTTTTTGTACATTCTGAGCCCACCAGAAGTGACCAGGGTGAGAGAGAATGGGCATGGTCTCCTGGAGCACAGATGAAGTTTCAGCAAGGTGACTGCATCTATCAGTTAGGCATATGTAGGGATATGTCCCAAGTATAGGCTCAAAAATCAAGAAGTAAATATAGGTAGGAATAAACGTGTGACCCATTTGAGAAGTTTTACCCTTTAGTTTACCTTGCCTCATCCAGAGCACTCATCCTCAGAAATTCTTGGAGGGTTGCTACCATGTAACTTCTGTGACTATGTCATATACATATATCTATATATGTATATATGCATATATATATGTATATGTACTATCTAGCTTTCTATTTGATCTATGATTTTATGAAATTTGGAAAAAAAATTAAAACTTGCTGTGTTCAGAAATGATTTTTGATTTTTATTCAAAATGGTAAAATTGATCAATTTTAGAGAATCCATTAAGCATATATATATATATATATATATATATATATATATATATATACACACACACACATTAAACCAAGTAGTTTTGAATTCTGTTTTACATTATATATATATCATTGCACAGTTTTTATCAAAGAAGCATTAAATAATAAAAATGATCAGTAATTTCCCAAAACATTTAATATGATTTTATTTTGACATTATGAAAATGGGATATACCTAACTTATGTATTTCTTCTTTATTGGAACTAAATCCATTTGAGACTGTAACTAAGACCTGATATTTACTAGTAACTAAAAAGAGAACGTTAAAAGAGAATATAAGCTTGAAGCATTTTATTTTATTTTAAAATGTCAACCTAAAACTCAATAATAAAGCAACAAATTCAAGCATCTGTACTAAAAAATAGTGAAAAAATTCTAAGCAACACAATTAAAATCAGATTTCAGAAAAACAACTATCACAACTTGTATATAAATCTCCGTAGTTGGATTGATGTAATATGCATGATTATGACCTCTTATTGTTATGTACAAAACTAATTCACTGATGAATCTCTAAAATGGCATATGAGATGAAAATAATGAATTCTTTCAAATAATCTTTGCAAAGATACTTGCCAACATTCAGTAGAAGAGTAAATTTGGAACTGTTCTCCCCAAATTTCATATTTTTTAAATCTGTAAATAAATTTTTTATTTTTTAAATTACAACCTTGGTACCAAATTTCATTTTTAAATATGTTTGTGTGTGGTGGAAACATTTCATTTAGTTACTTGAATATTTCTTCTCTGGATATCATTCCATATCAGTAAAGGTATAACACATTAGAAACTTTTTCAATTGAATACACACTTGGAAACGTTTTTGCAGAAAAAGCATTTGTATTGTAGGTGACTTTTTCCTATCTATTACAAAGGTACTTTATTCTATCAGTGGACAAAAAAATAACAAATCAATCTCTTAAAACTGACAGTCAAGAGGAAATTTTTCCCCATGGAAAGTCATACTTTAAATATTTTAATGGGTTCTTTCATATCTTTGAAGTGTGTATCAATTCAGTTTCCCACCCATCATTCTTTAGTTATTTTCACAGTACAACACCAGATTTGTACCAGATTTATAATCCAGAATATTTGGAAGAAATTTTTGTAAGCATCAATATCTTGAAAGTGTTTACAATTTTAGTACAGGTACTTAAAAAATTTATAGACAAAGGTGATCCACAGACAAGTCTTTCTCATTCTTGGAGTACAAGCCCACATAGATTTTCAGCAATTTATTTGACTTTCACAGCCTATTTCCAGCCATCAGTTTATCTTTCCTTCACTCTATGAGTAGGACTGCATTGTCAATTGACAGGTAGCATGGATTTCACCGGTATCTGCCCCTATGCTTTTTTTTTTTACTTCCTGTGTTGTCACCAGAGAGAAATGACTCTAGGTGTTGTTAAAGAAAACACTTTTGACAGATAGTGCCATCCATATAGAAAATGGACAATGCATGTCCTAATGCAAAACTCCCATCAACATCTTTCTTCCTTCATAGAGTTTGGGGTTTATGGAACCAAATAACATGCAAGAAAGAATATAAAGGGACTTAGAAGAACTAAAACAATGGTTATTGTTGTCTGTGAAATTTGTTAAGTAGAGGACCATCTTTTGCCTTTATGTGTTTTCAAATTGTATTTCTAGAATTTTTCTTTTTCCTTCTCTCCTATTTCATTCTAGATGTACAAATCATATCAAAACACACTGTAAGAATGTGGAAGCAGGTAGAGAGATGGAGCTTCAGATAAGAGGAACACTTCCTATCTCTCTACCCCCTTCTGGCACACTAGAGGGTGGTCGATAGCCAATCTCTCATCTGTAACCCAGCTTCCTAACCTCTTTGGAATGTCCTAAGAGACATAGGACTTATTAGTGATGACTGTTGCCCCCAAAGATAAATTCTCCTTTTATTGCACATCCCCACAACCTCCCTGTTGCATTTCATGTTCGCTTTGCTACTCCTCATTACATCACTGTAACATTTCCTTGCTGGGCTATATAAGTGGTTTCTCCATTTCATTTAAGTTGGGCCTGCACATGCTTCCCAGGATCCCCATTCTGCGGGCTAGCCTCACAGATCACTATCCATCTCTTCCGTCTCAATTTCTTCTTCATTCCACACACAACTCCTAACATAAGAAAATTAATGGTTTCCTAGAGGAGATAGGAAACCATATGAATAGAGACATCAATTTGAAAGAAATGCCCCAAGGGCCTGTTTTGTTTAACACTAAGAATTTAAGCCAATCTCTTATGCTTTTGTTTTTAATCTCTACAGATGTTACCTGTGAAAGGATGAGCACTGTGCATCTTTACTGTCAACAGAAGATACTCTATGATCTCTCCTGGGGATTTTTACATCATATATTACTATAAATGATGATAAAATTAGTGTTCTTTAAGCTATTCAGAGCAATGATACATACAGATGAGATGGCATTAATTCTCTAAACCATTCTATTTAGAAAATCTCTAAGTAATGGAATCTCTTATATCTTGATAATGGAAGTATTCAGAGGTTCTTGATATTTCGAATTCTTGTTATTGAGTCGGACATTTTAAGTCATTTCATGTTTGTATTTCACAATTTTATTTCTCATTAGTGCACAGGAGATGTGTGCCTGATGTTCTCACCCTTGCTTCACATTAATGCTGCTTAATTATTTATATTTGTATTCTAAAATTTCTGGATGTTCTCCCATTGTTTTAAGCAGTCTCTCATGCACCTTGAATGTATGTAAAACATCCTCAATGTGCTTCTTCAATGTTAGAGTCTTATTTCTTGTACCTATCACTACTTGAGCATAACATGATATAGCTGGATACTAACAAATTCCTTTTTCATTTGTATAGTGCTTATTTTGCTTCATTGAGTTTTATGACATTGTATAATGCTTTGAAACATGGATAGATATTCTTGTTTGTTACTAATGTTTAGGATTATTATTGATAAAACATTTTTGTTATAAATGCTTTTGGAAAAGAGACTTGACAAAATAAATTTTTACATGTTCAGAATAATTAGCTCTTGTATTTCATTATGATTATTGTTCTCTTTAATAGAGAAGGTATCATTGTATACCCTGATTCTCCCACCACCTTGTCACCTGTGAACTATCATCTTAATCTCCTGTACTCATTCCTTCTGATTTCAACCCTCCTTCCCTCGCCCTCCTTTGCTTATGCTTTAGTTCTATTATCGGTTTGTTAGTTTTAAATCCCTATCTTTTAGTTTGTTTTCCCTATAAGACACAATAATTGAGACCATCTGGTATTTCTATTTTACTTTTTATTTCCACTAGAATGATTGCTTTTTATTTTCACTAGTTCCATCCATGTTGTGGCAAATGGCATACATTTGTCTTTTTGACTGCTGAATACTATTCTTACCCTGTAAATACACCATTTGAACCATTCATCTGTTTCAGGATATTTGGGTTGTTTTCAAATCCTGGCTATTGTAAACACTGCTACAATAGACAGAGGGGCACAGGTTTCCTTTGAATTAGTGTTGTTGTATCCTTTTTGTAGATTCCTAGAAGTGGAATTGTTGGTTCCAATGGTATTTCAATCTTTGGTAGTTTGAAGTCCTCCACACAGATTCCATGGTGACTAGACCAGAACCCAGCAATGGAAAAGTGTTTTTTTGTTTGTTTGTTTTTTCCTATATCTTCAAGCAGCACTTGTTGCCCAGTTTTTGGATAGGGACCATTGTTACTTGTGTGAGGTAGCATATCATGGTTTTGATTTGCAGTTCCCTGATTATAAATGATTTCAAGCATTTTTTATAGCTCTGTTAGCCATTGGTGTTTCCTCTTTGGGGAGTTGTCTTTTAAACTCTTCTGGGGATGTTTTTCTATTTGTTTATTATTGTATTTCCTTTAACATTGCTTTATAGTTTTCTTTGTATCAGTATTTCACATCATTTATTATGTTTATTCCTAGGTATTTCATTTCCACTGGTAAAATTTTAATTAAACTGATATACTTGATCTCTTTTGTTCAGACTGATTTTTTACATAATAGAAGGCTACTGATTTTTGTGTGTTGATTTTATAATTTACTGTGTGTTTGTTGATTTTGTGCCTTATTAAAGTGGTCTATTGCTTGCATTAGTTTTTCCATAGAGGTTTTAGAGTTTTCTCTATATATTATCATTTCATCTGCAAAGCAGTGACAATTTTACTTATTCTTCCCTATTTGAATTCCTTGTATATCCTTCATTCACCATATTGTTTTAGCTAAGACTTCTTGTTTTATATTAAAAAGCTGTGGTAAGAGTGGACAACTTCATCTTGTTCCTCATCTCAAAGGGAAGACTTTCAATTTTTTTGCCATTTAGGATGATATTGACTGTGGGTTATGTTACTTTTATTATGTTAAGGTATGTTCTTTTTATCCCCAGGATTTCAAGGACCTTCATCATAAATGGATGTTGAACTTTGTCAAATACTCCTCAGCATCTGTTGATATGATCATATGGTTTTTGTTTTTGTTGATGGGTTGAATTATATTTATTGATTCCTGGGTGTTGAACCATCCTTGTGTCCCTATAGTGTATTATCTTTGTGGTGCATTACTGAATTGTATTTCCTGGGATTTTATTGACTACCTAACAAAAATATGCTTTAATCACATTTACAAAATTCCTTATTTATTATTCCCCCTGGCAATCACTTTGGTAGTATTCATTTGGTATATTCAAATATTCACTTATATTTTTTATTAAATGATTTTTATATTTAAAAAAATGAACAGACTAATGGAAGTCATCTAAGATCTATAATAGTAAATTTCAATAATTTTTTTTGCATTTTATTTTTTTGAGGTTACACAGTTTTATAACAATACATGAACCATATATGATTCTGAGGTATACATTCACACCACTTCTGATGTATGTCCCCACAACCTTAACTGAGGCACTCATCTTCCTATACCATAGTCCCCTCAGTCCCTCTTGCTATTATTCTTTATCTTTGTCCTCTGACTGCCTTAATTCTAAAGCCAGACTTCTAGTTTGTTTTAGTTTTGGCTATTCCTTTCTTCTATGTATATATTCTTATATAAGCAAAATCATCTAGTACTTGTCTTTCTCCTTCTGATTTGACCATATCCTCTGTTAGTTCCATCAATGTTGTAACAAGAGTACATTTTTTTAGTATTCTATTGTGTTTTTTCTATTATTATTCTATATATTCTATATATATAAAATCTCTAACTCCATTCATTTATTGTTGGGTACTTAGATTGTTTCCATAATTTGGCTATTATAAATAGTGCTAAAATGAACATTGGAATGCCTCTATTTCAATTAGTGATTTGCATTCATTGAGGTAGTGGGATTATGCATAACACAATAGATCTATTTCTTATATTTTGAGAAAGCTCCATACCATTGAACAGTGAAGTTCCAACTAGGGAAATTAATTTATATTTCAAATAAGATTGTTTTACTTGAACATCTATATAGACTACCCATTAGACCCAGAGCATTTAGTTTTATATATCAAAGTAATCTAATAATTTCTCATTGTTTTTCTACAAAAGACACTTCACCTTAAGCCTGTTTTATGTTAAGTGGACTTATTTTGGGGAGAGGATAATTAACCTGTTCATGATATTTTAAAGTAGGTTTACTAGCTCATATCTGTTGGAGGTGGTCATTGATAAGAAATTAACTCAGGTTAATACATAAACTTGCTCTATGAAGTCAGAGAGTCATGAGCCTCTCCCTTGTCCTTGGAATGTGTTTTTCACTGCCTTCCTTTGCTCTACAAGCTGTTCAAACATAACATGGAGATAGTAAATGTATTGTTGAGACCATGTGGGTGGTAAACAAGATGGAACCCATCTAAGACCAGAGAGTTTTACTGATCTCTTTGAAGATTTTGTGTGTTACTTGGAGATCTGTTTATCTAATAATCACCCAAGATTGGTCTCACCTCTTTTCATCTGTGTGTAGAGGTTAGTTTGCAAATCTAGAGGGTAAATTGCTCCAGAAAAATTCTTGGAGCAAGGCTATACAGTGATTCCATGTGTTAGTGTGAACAGTTTAAATTTTAGTTTCACTTATGTTTTAGGTATGTCATTCTGGAAAAGTTCCATGGCTTAAAATATTGGTTTCCTCTTAGACAAAATAGTAAATATAATATTTATTTCCTGAATGTTCATGAGAGTCAAAGGTGATAGACTATATATAACTAGAAAAATATCTAGGTATCTATAAAACAGAATTAAGTGGTAGGGTAGTCTGTGAACTAGTCTAAGACATCAGCTACACTTTCAGTTCATGGCTCAAGACTTTACTAAACAATACTCAAAAGTTCTGTTAGTCATTTCAGAGCTTTAAAAAAGTCATAACTGCAGTTTGCTAAAGAAATAGCATCAGAATCTCTTATTTTACCATGTTGGCACCTCTTCTTGGCATGGGAAAATTCATTCTTTCCTAAAATGTACCTAATATACCTTGTCTTTTTGAAAATGTATGCGGCTATTAAACATCAAAAATTGTGTCACATGGTAATGCCTTCCTGGCAAGTCATGCTGTTATGGTTGAATCATCTGTTTGTGCTATCATTAGGTACAAAAGCTTTGAAGTGAGACCTAAAGCCAAAATTCTCACAGATGTTACATGGAAATAAACTTCAAAACGGATGCACAGTGCTCAGTCATAGACAGGTAAACATCTGTGTGAGAGAGAAAAGCAAGCCTAAGATGGAGAGTCACTTTCAGGCTTAGCTTTGAACAAAACAAGCCTTAGGCTTTTTCTTTCAAATTGATGTCTCTATTTATATGCCTTCCTGCCTATCTGCTAGGTAACTATTGAAGCCTCAATTTTGAACTAATTTACATTGACCTCTTCCACAGCTCACAATAGTTTCCTTTAAAGTGAGGTTTGTTTTCCCTAATGAGGATCAGCTGTGAGCAGATGTGACCAAAAGAAAATAAATACCATTTAGCAAGTTATGTCTTTGCTTAGCTGTACTGAATAGGAGAAGCCTAGAAAGCAAAAAATCTTGAGACTGCAGATTTCAAACTGGAGAAATTATCAATACAATGCATTTAGACTCCCCTATCTATCTTAAGACATAGCATCCAGGTACTGCAGTCATAAAATGAGGATATATTCTTAAAATGCGTAAATAAATAACTACAGGAAACAGAGTCAAAATAGAGTCCCTTTAAGAAGGCCCAAGAACAAATATCTAATATAATGCACTTACAAACACCCCCCCCCCCATCTATGTGGAATTATCTGATCAGAACAATGAGGTATCTTTTCCATTTCTGAAAGGAAGATAAGGCGCCTGTCATATGGATCTTTATAGTTCCAGAGTTTACCTAAGCCTGAAATTGTCTTTTGTGTTGTTTATAATTTACTGACTTGTTTTAAAAACCTCCCCTTTTCTGTCAGAATTTGAAGTTACTTAACATTTGCTAGATGAGATATTTTCATGAATCGTTTAATAAAGCCACCAAGATGTTTGCATCTACTTGGCGGATTTGGTTAGACTTTTTTTTTTTTTTTTTTTAACTAATCATTTTTGGGAGATTAAAACATGCACATGAAGTTGCACTCACACAATTATATAGTTCTGAAAATGAATTAAAATAAATAATCAAGTTTAAAGATTAAAAAGTAAAAAAAATTACTTTGAGTCATAGGTCATGTTTTAAGATTTCTCTATTTTTAATAAATATACAACTTTTAGATTACATTTTGTCTTAATAGAATCATTTATTGTGTTTTCTTGTTTTTATTTTATAAACCCATGGTTAATAAATACTGTTGCCATCTACAAATGAAGAAAAGAAAACAAATTAGAAAGTATTCATCTATCAGGATTATAACTTGATCTCTCAAAGCCTACAGCTTACTAAAAACCTCAAAATAATTTCATTAAACAATGTTATAACTGAAGATAAGCAGCCAGTTCCCTCTGAGTTTTCAAGTCTCTTGTCTTCTATTATTAGTTTATCATATGATTTATTTTTTTTAACAACAATCTATCAAATTTGTGCAACTAAATCTCTTCCCTGCTTTGATCTTCATTGTGCTTTAAGGCAAAGCTGACTGTGATGCTTGGTTTTATGGAATGTAGACTCTTTGCCCTTCATGTGTTAGCCAAACTTCCCTTACCTCCAAGCACTCTGGAACTGATCGATGGCAAGTCTGCCTCAAAAAGTCTTTTCTCATCTTATCCTCAGGAAGAATATATCAATAAGTAGGAAGATATGATGATGCTACTGAACCCTGTGAGCACAACTTACTTCATGGGCTATGCTCTGTTGATGTTATCTCTGGCTCAGAGGTTCCATTTTTTCTGTCTCGATGAGATGCCTGGGGATTGCTTTGACAGCAAGCCCCAAAGGCATATGGGAAAAAAAAAAGTTGCTTTTTAATCCTGCTTTTACTAGTTCACCAGTTCAGTGAAGTGGCAGTTCTAATGATGACTGGGTAGATGGAAAAATAATCCACATATTGCTGTCCTTTAAGTCTGAGGTGACAAAGAGAAAAACAAACTTTTAGAATAAATACATCATGTTTTGAAGATAGATGAAAATATTATATTCTCCTGGTTACTGAAATTGAGCATAAAGAAGACTTTCTGACTTTGACTTTAAACACACATCTGCCTGTTTCTCTCTACTTGAAGCAGGCTACTAGCAGTTCCTTTGCAATTACTTTTAACTTTAACTGGATACACCTATCTGCCTGTTTCTCTTTAGAAAGCAGCTCCAAGCAGTTCCTCTAAAAATTGCCTTTAACTTGAAGTAGACACGCGTAGGCCTGCTTCTCTCCCTAGGAAGCAGACTACACTTCATTTGCCTTTAACCTTTACCTTTAACCTTGAACACCTCTGCCTGCTTCTCTCTACAAAGCAGGCTACAAGCAGGCCATTAGCATTTATTTATACTGTACCTGCCTACTATTGATATGCAAATATCAGCTACCAGGTTCTCTCTGGTTTGAGCTCCAAAAACTGCAAAAAGAAAAACTTAGAAACACAGTTTAAACTCTTGTGGGTTCTTTCCATCATCCCCGGCTTTCTCAACCAAAATACCAAGCCAAAGCAAGACTATCAGTGCAGACTAATTTATTTCTAACAAAGTGATTTCCTAATTATTCTAATAACTACAAAAGAAACATATAAGGAAAATTCCAATTTCTTTAACATTGTCCATAACCTTTCTCAGCGTTGTCCAAAGTCCTTTTCCCAGATTTCCCAAAAATCCTCAGTCTCACAGTCCTGATCATCTCACCAGTGTCAGCCAGTCAGAGTTCAATCTGCATGTTTGAAGACATCTTTCTTTAGGCTCACTCCTTTGGCATGCTCCAGCTCCTCCATGCCATCCTCTTCTTGTCGTCCAAGTAGAAGCTTCCTGGTACTGGACCCAGCAAAGTTCACTTTCTTCTCAGGCCTGACTTTCACACGGCCTCTTCAGACACAAGTTAAAATCAGCAAAACAAACTCCAACATGGAGTTCAAATCTGCAAACTTCTTAACCACCTTTAGCACACATGCAGCTAGCCCTGGTCAGCCAAGGGCTGCAGGCCCCCGGTGACCACATGGCCAAGCTCACATGGTTCATATCTCCATCTTACAAAATGGCTGAAACCAAATCACTCTCCTCCATGAATCTCTCTATCTGACCTCCATATCAAAATTGATCCTTCTCTTCATTTTCACACCTTTTATATACCCTGATTTCCCACCCTCCAGAAACCACACCTGGATCATTCTTCCTCCCCCTACATCTCCCTGAAGGGAAATTCCAACTAAGGTCATTCTCACATTTAAGCATATCTGTCCTTGAATTCTTCAATCTAAAACAGGAGATAATGGGGGGGGGGTAGCACACCCTATCAGTTACCACTAACAATTGTTATTATTAATGTCATTATTATTACAGTTTCATATTCTTTTTTCTCAAAAGCTCAAGCTTTAACTTAGGAAAATGTGGGTAAAAATCCTATCACCTATGATTTTTAGGAGAAAAACTCAACTGTAACTTCTGGGACATATTAGTAATCTTATAACTTCCTTGAAATTCATTCATCTTGTTTATTATTCAGCTGTAAATCAGTAGAAACAGTCAAATATTGTTTAAGATTTTTGTGTTATTTAAATAACAATGGTTGAAAGTGTTTAGAATTATTGATACAAAAGAAGTCATTCAGCATTGTCTTTTGTCTTAAACCCTTAAAGCTCTTTATCTTTGCCAGATTATTACATCTATCTAACTTCATTCTCTACCTCTATAGATTTTGATGTTTTAATGGTCAGAATGAATTGAATCATGGTCCTTAAAATTTATATCCAGAAATTCTCCCTATGCACAAAAGTATGCCATTAATGATTTTGTGAAAAATATTTTTTTCCTGTATTACCTTAAATCTGCCACATTTATTTTTATTTTCCTTTAAATTTGGGGTATTTCCTCTGATGAGTATTTTATTTTTTTTATTATAAATTTTATTCTGGTTGACAATTTAATGCCACTTTTATTTTTATGAGAATCAGGAATTATGTTTTGAGTCAGAAGAAGAGAGACATAAGCAGACAAGTGTATTGATTGACCACAAGGGCTACCTAGAGTCACCAGAAGTTAAAAGTGTCATAAACATTTGCTGTGAGAGATTTTGGAAAGAGTTTAGAGCTGGGAATACCTTAATTTAAGGATTTTGGCCTCTCTGTAAGCATAAAATTATACAGACTTAAGTCACATCATTTGCAGTAATACAGAAACCAAAGACAGCTACTACTTTGTGATTTTGTTTTTTGAACTTCCAATTTACATTTTGGCAAATACATCTGTGGAAATAATATCATCTCACTTTGGTAGACTCAGTACCTAAGAGAAATTATTGCATAATGCATGGGTCAGACGAATATTCTCGAATGGGTTAATGGGTTTCACAATCAGTGAGAACATTATTTTGGACATACTCCATAAATAAAATGATCAAGCATAAGCATAGATTGGTGAAAGTTAAGAAAATACACTAGTTGTGCAGAAACATACTTTTGGGAGAAGGGTCAAACTGAAATGTGAATTTCTACTCTGAAAGTAGAAATATAAGTCATGACATTGTAAAAAAAAAAAGATTACACAAAGATAAATAAAAAAACATATATTGTATTATAATATATTAGCTTGACAATTCGTGAACAAAACAAAACCTATTTAGGCCATAATTTACATAAATATCCCTTTACATAATGTTTTTTCAGTAAGAACAAGTTATGAAATTCTGAGACTTCAATTTAAAAATTGATGTTATCTTTCACTCCCACCTCATTACACTTTCCTCCTTCTATTATCCTTATTAAGCTGTGGAGTTCTCCTCTAATAAATATGCAATGAATATGTGCATGGATAAATATTAATTGGAATTATCACCCAAAAAGCAGTAGAAAGGAAAAAGAGGAAATGACATAAAAACGCACTTTTGTTTTCTCTATTATAACACATCTATCTTCTGTTCCCGTTTACACCTAGATTCTGCAGCATTTCAAGTCCATTTTTTTCTGGCACACTGAGTTCCAGCTAGTGCCTCTCTCAATTCAGGAACTGATTATTTACTTCTTATGTCTCACTAAGTGGGAAAGTAAACACTTCAAGAAATACACAACACTGTTGTGCTGAGTGTTTTACTTGGTTGATATTCTTTTAGTTGGTGTTCTTTGTATCTCTCATCTTAATATGCAAAAAAAATCCGATATTTCATTAATTCCTTGCACAAAATGTTGTGAACCTTAAGTGTATATTCTATCTTGTGATTCAACTAAGTGATGTAACATTTGTAGAGGCTCATTTTAGTGTTTCCTGTAGAATACATAGTTCCAGAGTTTATACATTAATATTAATTAGTTTTTACTCATATCTGAAAAATGCATAATATTGTCCAGGTCTATAATGTCATATTTAATTTACAGATAAGGAAACTGAGATTTACAGATTACTTGTTCAAAATGATATAATTAGTAAACAAGAAATATAAATATTTAACCATGCTATTTAAATCCTTGTATCAATATCACGAATAGGTATTATAAATATTGATAGATATTGATAATATATTATGTTTCATGATAATTTACATCATCAATGCTTATTTGAATTTGACTATTACAGTAGGGTTACAGCTTTTCTATTAGAATGAAGTGCTATATATTTTTAATTCATGAGGTAGAATTAAAATCTAAAATTTCAAAGATCACTAATGTACCTATAATTATGGATACTGACTTCTTAAATTACCAAAAAATAAATACATCCACGTAAACCTGTGTGCAATTTAATTATAAGTTCAAATAGACAGAGCCATCCCTACAAACAGTGTAAAGCATTTTTACTGGCAAGCCATTGAGTCCCTGTTATTGAATTCTGCTCAATAGCTAAAGTAACAGTCATCAATTTGGTGACTTAAATGTTTAATTTTCAGGAAACATCAGAGTGAACACTGAGTGGAATGAAAATTTTGCACACAATTTCAATTTGTATTGCAAGCAACAACCAGACGCTGCAAAACAATACAAAATAAGGTTTGTACAAACTCAGATATTTAGTATGCTCTTGACTATGAATACATGACATTGTAAACATGTCATCTTCCCCTTGAGGATGCATATATTTAAAAAAATTTAATCAAAACCCAATGAGCATTTTTAGACTTAATTAGATTGTTTAAAATTAGTCTGGAAAGAAACTTTGGAATCACTTTACAATTTCTTTCTTCTTTGGTATGCACAACCTCACTACATCTACTCTTCTCCATTGGTATTTTTGTCTAGTGACACATTCATCTAGTTCCTACCATCGATAGGGTGTACCTATCATTTCTATTTCTATTAAAATCCATAGCTTCTACTTTTTAATCTCTTTTACCTTGTGCTTAAGAAAACATTTTCCTGATTATACTTGCTTCTGGCCATATTCTTTAAGCAGTATTGTCCAGGGCAGTTGATGACAGCTGTCAAACCACAAAGAATAAAATCATCCTTTTTTCTTCTAGGTTCTTCTGTGGTAAAAAATAATCAAACAAGCATTGGGCAGACTGACAAGAGAAAAAAGACAAAAAAGGGGTTTACTATTATTATTTGTTTTTATTTTTTATTTAATAATTTATCTAATATAATATATAAATTCCACATCTCTGTGATCTCTGGGGTTCACCTTCCCCCCACCCCCCGCGGAACATTCCCACTGTGTCCCACCTCCCCCTACAGATTGTGAACTTCAATTTGGTTGTTGGCTTGTTTTGACTTTTCTTCATGGATTTTTGTTTATCTTTCCCATGTCCCATATAGTAGTGAAACCATTTGATTTTTGTCTTTTTCTTTCTGACTTGTTTCTGCTAATAGGAATTTTTCAAAGTCCAACCATGTTATCATAAAATCAACCAATTTGTCAGTTTTAATTGATGAGTAATATTCCATTGTGTATATACATCACATCTTTTTCATCCAGTCATTTGTTTTCGGACATTTCGGTTGCTTCCATGTCCTTGTAGTTATAAATAGTGCTGCAGTAAACATCCGAGCACATGTGTCCCTTTGTACCCACATTGACATCTCCTTTGGGTAGATACCAAAGAGAGCAATTGCTGGGTCAAATGGTAGTTCCATTTTCATTTATTTGAGGGCCCTCCATACAGCTTTGCATAGAGATTGGACCAGTTTATATTCCCACCAGCAGTGTAAGAGTGTCCCCTTCTCTCCACATCCTCACTAGCACTTGCTGTTACCCAAATTTTTCTCTATGTATTTTATGGTTTCAGGTCTGATATCTAAGTCTTTTATCCATTTTGAATTATTTTTGTACATGGTGTGAGGTGAGTTGTCTTGGTCCATTTTTTGCATGTGTGGCTTTATTTCCGAACTCTCAATTCTGTTACATTGGTCTGATTGTTGGTTATTGTACCAGTACCATGCTTTGTAGAATAACTTGAGGTCTGGTATAGTTGGTCCTCCATTCTCTCTTTTTTTGGCCAGGAGGCTTTTTGATATTGACAGTCTTTTGCTATTCCATATGAACTTCTGTAATTGGTTTTCTGTTTCTTTATAGAATGTCACTGGAATTTTTATAGGAATTGCCTTGAATCTGTAGATTGCTTTTGGTAGGATGGACATTTTGATGATGTTAATTCTTCCAATCCATGAGCAGGAAATGTCTTTCCATTTCCTTATGTCTTCTTCTATCTCTTTTAGCAGCTTTTTAAAGTTTTCTTTGTATAGATCTTTCACATGCTTTGTTAGGTTTATTACCAGGTATTTAATTGTTTTTGGTGCAATGGTAAATGGGATGGATTTTTTAATTTCTCCTTCCTCTTCTTGGTTTTTTGCATATAGGAAAGCTAATGATTTCTGTGTGTTGATTTTGTATCTGGCTACCTTAGTGAAATGGTTTATTATTTCAAGTAGTTTTTGTGTGGATTTTTTTGGGTTATAGAGAGTTTTTTGGGTTATATAGAGAATCATGTCATATGCATATAATAATAGCTTCAGTTCCTCTTTTCCTATTTCCTATTCCTCTTTTTCTATTTCCTTTTCCTATTATTTCTTTCTCTTGCTTTATTGCCCTGTCTAGAACTTCCAGCACAATTTTAAAAATGGTGGGGAGAGTGGGCATCCTTGCCTTGTTCCAGATCTTAATTGGAATGATTTTAGTTTTTTTCCATTTAGGATGATGTTTGCCATAGGTTTGTCATAGATGGCTTTTATTATGTTGAAGTATAATCCCTTAATCCCCATTTTTTCAAGGACTTTTATCATGAATGAATGCTGGACTTTGTCAAATGCTTTCTCTGCATCTATTGATATGATCATGTGGTTTTTATTTTGTTCTTTTTTGATATGGTGTATTATGTTAATTGATTTCCGGATGTTGAATCATCCTTTTGCCTCTGGGATAAATTCCACTTGATCATGGTGAAAAATGCTTTTTATGCATCGTTGGATTCTATTTGCCAGGATTTTGTTTAAAATGTTTGCATCCATGTTCATTAGGGAAATTGGTCTATAGTTTTCTTTCTTGGTGCTGTCCTTATTTGATTTTGGTATGTGTGTGAAGTTTGCTTCATAGAATGCATTTGGCAGTTTTCCTTCTTTCTCATTTTTTGGGAAAAGCTTTAGCTTTGAATTTATGGTAGAAATCATTACTAAAGCC
This sequence comes from Uropsilus gracilis, assembly GCA_004024945.1. Taxonomy (NCBI): domain Eukaryota; kingdom Metazoa; phylum Chordata; class Mammalia; order Eulipotyphla; family Talpidae; genus Uropsilus; species Uropsilus gracilis. The sequence goes on from PVHY01008944.1 coordinate 26,200, forward strand.
ATCTGGTCCTGGGCTCTTGTTTTTAGGTAGAGTTTTGATGACTGCTTCTATTTCACTGCTGGTAATTGGATCATTTAAGTTCTCTATCTTTGCTCAATTTTAGGTAGTTGTGTCTAAGATTCTGTCCATCTGATCCAGGTTGCTGTATTTATTTCCATATAGTTGTTCATACTAATCTCTTATGATCCTTTGGATTTCTTTTTTATCTGTTGTTATTTTCCTCTCTCATTTATGATCCTGTTTATTTGAATTTTCTCTCTTATTTCCTTATTGAGCTTTGCAAGGGGTTATCAATTTTATTTATTATTCAAAGAAGCAGCTTTTGGTTTTGTTCATCTTCTGGATAGTCTTTTTGGTTTCTAAGTTATTTATTTCTTCTTTTATTTTTATTATTTCTTGTCTTCTGGGTTTTGGATTTTTTTGTTGCTCTTTTTCTAACATTTTGATTTGGGAGATGAGGTTATTTATTTGGTTATTTTCTTGCTTTTTGATATGGGCCTGTATTGCTATGAACCTTCCTCTTAGGTATGCTTTGCTGCATCCCAGACATTTTGGAATGCTGTTTCTTTGTCGTTTATTTTGAAGTAGGTTTTAATTTCTTCTTTAATTTCTTCAATTACATATTCTTCATTTAGTAACATGTTGTTCAGTCTCCAAGTGTTGGATGCTCTTCTTGCTTTCTTCATTGTTGATTTTTAGTTTGATGCCTTTATGATCTGATAAGAATGTTGGTGTTATTTTAATCTTTGTGTATTTATTCAAGTTTGCCTTATGGCCTAGTATGTGGTCAATTTTAGGAATGATCCATGTGCATTTGAAAAGGTGTAGTCTTTCCCTTGTGGGTGTAGTGTCCTGTAGATATCTAATAGGTTCATTTTGTCTAGGTTTTCTTTTAAGGCTTTTGTGTCCTTGTGTAGCTTTTGTTTTTTTGATCTGTCCTTTGTTGAGAGTGGGGTGTTAAAATCCCCTACTATATATGTATTTTCATCAATATTTGTTTTCAGTTCTCCTAGTAGCTGTCCTATGAATCTTGGTGCACCCTCATTTGGTGAGTATATGTTGATAATTGTTATGTCTTTTTGTTGTCTTGATCCTTGAACCATTAAGTAATGACCTTCTTTGGCCTTTGTCACTTTTTTTATTTTGAAGTATGCTTTGTCTCTATAAGAATGGCTACCCCTGCCTTTTTTGGGGGGCCCATTTGCTTGTAAAATTGTTTTCCATCCTTTTACCTTCAATCTGTGCTTATCTTTTGGGGATCAGATGTGTTTCTTGGAGGCAGCAGAATGTTGGGTTCTGTCTTTTAATCCAGTCTACAACTCTGTGTCTTTTGACTGATGAGTTTAGTCCATTGACATTTCTTCCATGTCCTCCATGTTGGTGTCAGCAGTTTGTTTATCCTTTGGTGATGAGTTTATCTTCTTAGGACTTGCTTGAGTATTTGTATTCTTTCTCCTTCCTGTGTTTTCCCTTCAGACTTGCTTTATGTATTGCTTCACTGCTGTTTTTGAATTAGATGGCATGGCGAAGCCAACCAAGATGTGGTTATTTTTGCCTCTGTGCCTTTGCTGCTGTGGTGGTTATATCTTGTTTTCGTTGGCTATTTTGGAGGACAAGTTATTTTTCAGTCAGTGGATGTGGTGCGTATATGTGATTTTCTATTGTATTGTCTATCTTCTTTTTTCATTCTTTCTCCTCTTTTAGATTGATGGGTTTAAAATGCTTTTTGGTGCCCCTGAGCATATGTCTTTATTTGGTGCTGTGTCTAGGGTTTGTTGTAGAAACCTTTTTGGTTAGGGTGTCTTGACAGATTTGAGTAGTCAGTATCCTTGGTTCCCTACTACATTCCAGTGCCACGTGTGGCACTAGAACTTCCAGGTCTCTTATCTGTGAGCAGTTTTTCCTGCTTGCATTCCCAGCAGTAAACCGCAGTCTTTGGTAACCTCTGTCCCAACACCGAACCTTCCCTAGCCTGCAGTTTTGTTACCTGGGCAACAAGGGTGAGCCCTGAGCTTGAGGCTCTGGGTCTCTGGGGTGAGCTGTCGTTCCTGCTTGCATTTCTGGCATTAAACCGCAGTCTTGGGTAATATCTGTCCAGACACTGAACCCTCCCTAGCCTGCAGGTTGGTTACATGGGCAACAAGGGTGAGCCCTGAGCGGTGTGGCTCCGAGTCTCTGGGGTGAGCCGTCTTTCCTACTTGCATTCCCAGTGTTAAACTGCAGTCTTTCAAAAGGGTATAATATTAATGTGTACCTTCTATGACAAGAGAGAACCATCATGGTAGCCTTACCAAGTGACTCCAGAGACCATTTTAAATAGCTTAACTAAGACGAGGAGATGTTTCTCGACTCTCAAGTTTATTTCATTGGCCTGTATTGTTTCCAGACCATATTTTTTGACTGTTATATCTCTGTAGAATACTCTGAAGTATAGGAGTGTAACATTGTTCTTCCTCTTTTTTTTTTTTTGTGAAATTGCTTTGATTTCTATATTCATATTTCAGTAACCCAAAATAATTGTGTCTTTAGAGTAAGAGAGTATGGTATTTAGTCCATCATTAGTCCTCTTGGAGTCAAGTACAAATGAGTCTATCTCATGGTGTGATTATCTTCAAACTTTGTCCAATTTTTATATCTTAATAATCTCAACTAAATAATTTTAATTTCACTATTTGCCACCAATATAATCATCACAACCAATCACTGTTTTTGCTTATTTTAATTTCTACAAGTATAACTCATGTTTAATAATCAAATAATTTGAACTGAGTAATTCTAATTTGCATTTCCAGAAGGTAGTTTTAAACAGTAGAGATAATAAGTACATTCATTCATTTCTACACTCATTTGTTTACTCTGAAAATTAAAATCTAGACATTCTGAATTCATGGTCAACATGGCTTATTGCAGCTTCCTTATACCAATAGAATTTCCCCTATTAAAAAAAAATTCATAGAAGTAGGAATTTGGATTGATACTATTTTATACACACATACACACACACACACAAAACCACAAAGCTTGCAAGATTCCACATTTATTTCTTCATTAGCTATTTAGTCATTTCAGTTGTATAAGATGCTATCCACAAAACTAAAATAATGCGCTATTCTATGTATTTGTTCAACATAGAAATTCCATTTTTAATTTTGAAATCATGATTTCAAAAATTATCAAATTTCACCAAACATCTTCTCAACATATATTTCTAAGAAAACTTTAATATTTTGATATTGTCCAAAATCTACAAAATATTTTAGCAAATGTTATATTCAGGCAACACAATAACATCAAAATTATTATTTTAATTTATATCAGTTAGACTAAAACACATTTGTAATTCCCTAGAATTTTTGTTAGTTTCATATATTTTTTTTATTTACAACATACATAAGATGGTTTGTAATTTTACATAATTTTCAATACAATGATGGATAATTTGCAGCTTATCTCTGATGGGAACTATAAATAATTGGAGACTTAGGCATATAAATGGAAAAATGTCAAAACAATGTGGTGTTTGCCATGCAGAATAATTATGGGAGGTACAGCATCAGTTTTGAGAAAGAACAAGCTAATTATTGATATTAGATAAAAGTCAGTAAGTCCTTTGAGGTAGAAATAACATCTAAAGTGAATTTAGAATATGTTGGGAGTTTAGTATGAGAATAAAATTATAGAATTAATTATCAAGGAGGAAGTAGATTCATATCAAAATAGAAAATGCCCTTGTCCATAAGCCAGACACTTAGTAGCTAATACATAAAGTGAGGATTTCTAAGCAAAAATTATTAAAAATTACAGCAAACACTTTCACAATCATATTTTCTGCCAAGAATGTTTTTGAAAAAAATATAAAGAAAGCAAGGCATTTAATACCTTTAAACACACACACTGATGGATAATCCACAGATAATTTAATAGATTCCCAAGAAAAAGCCCTGAATTCCCAGTAGTTATAAGGAATGCATGAAAATGTGAGTGATTTAATAAAATAAATAAAACTAAAGGAATATAGAAGTCTATAAATGTGTTTGTTTTGTATCTGATTATAGGCATATTCAGAGAGCCACTGACAAAGATAAGAACCAAGAACAGTGATTTCAAAATAAAACAGACCATTTTGTTAAAAGAACTTGGTTCTCAGAACCTATCTAAAATAAGATATAATTTTTTTTCCTCTGTTGAGATTGACAAAAATGAAAAACACTTAAAAATGTAGTTAATCTCTTCCAAGTATTTGGTTGAGAATTAAAATTGGTAAAATAGTTGTAGAACATCTATCTTTTTTATTGATTAGGAATTTAATTTGAGTTCAGTGCCTCATGCATGTGTCTGTATGTTCTGCATTAAATGACATAAAAAGACATTATGCAGCAAAATAGATCTATAATATGAATAAACCAACTAAAAGAAGTTCTGTAAACTCTAATAGTGGCAGAATTTCATATGACTGTGCTTTAGTGTATATCTTTTAAACTTTAATCGTATTTAAGGTCACTAATGAAGTATATATATTATTTAACCCTGTTACTTATTAAGTTAATCCTTAAATATGTCTCTCCAAAGATTCACAAGATAAAATTCATATACACATGAAAAATAATACAAACATTTGTTGAAAAAACTTCCACTTATATTTCACCCAAGTATTTAGCATATTATTTCTGTAGTAGAGTACTATTTAATGTCTGTTATCACAAAAATTGTTCATCTGGATGATTCACTTTTCTGAAGTATAAGTTTCATGAAAACATTAAAAATAAAAGTATCCAAATTAGAATTTACTCATCTCAAATGAAATAATGTAGGATATCAGGGAAGGAAAGAATCAAATACATTAGCAAACATATGGAGCTGCCTGATATTCCAAAGTAAATCCATGAATCATAGATGATTTGCAAAGTTGGATAGTCTAGGAAATAATTTCTATCCTCAGTCCACCCAGAAAGAGTGGAGCATAGTTGTGTACATGCACATAGTGTAATCTTACCATGCTGCATTTTCATGTGTGATAGTATGATGTTTGGAAGAAAATCACATATATCAACACTAATAAATACAGGGTATGCATAGACAGATGTCAGAGTGGATTAAGTTATATCTAGATTTAATTCACATTATAGATCATTAATTCCAGATTTCATGTCATAGACTGAATATTGATGTTATTGCTATCTCCAATTATTTATTGCAGTTTATCAATCTCTATTATTCTTATGTTATTGTATTTTTCAAAAGCAATCAGGGTAAATGTTTTAAAACACAATAAATCTGAAAAACATGAAGTATATCATTATTTGTAAAATACTACCTGAATCATTCTGATTGCCTCCCTGGTGATAATCAAGTTGAAAATGATTCAAACAATTGTCAGACGATATTGATTTGATACAGAACAGCTTATCTAATTACTAAGACTTTGTCCCTAATCATAAGTATTCACAAAATTTAGGAACATAATAATTATTACAGATTTGGTAATAAGGCTAACAAATTAGCAACAGCAATAACAGCAAGGAATAATTACCTATAAATTGGAATTGTTATGTAAGTGATAATCCAGAAATGATGTTGTAGAAGATAGTCAAGTAAAAATAGTTCATAAAAGTAGAAATAGTTTATAATTAAATTAATCATAAGTTATTAATTGTATCACTTCAATATTATTTGCATATGAGCAAATTATATTCACAAAGATGCAACAGTAATATGGGTGACTATCAAATAATTATGAAATAAAATTTTAATTATTTGTTAGGATGTATATTCTAGATTTTCAACAATGATTATTTATTACTTTGATAACAAGGAAAATATAGGTTACTTTAAAATACTTTTATCAAAATTAATTTACTCTAATGCCAGGTGAATAAGAATCACTTTCATTTTAACAACCACTTTCAAATATCTACTTTAAGCTCGTGCCAGGTCTTTTGCCTGATAAAGCATTGTTTTGTGGGACCAGTCTTTGAAAATATCGTAACTTTGACTTTTAACATTATAATAATGCCTGCATATATGTAATAATTAACCGCAATTTAAAATTAGATGATATAAGAAGTAAATTAGCCTCCCAGTGATTTCTAATCACACCAACTCTGCATAATATGCAGCAGTGTACACGTTATAGCAGTTACTGTGTTGGTTAATTTGTCACCTTGACTGGGCTAAGAGATGTCTAGTAAGCTAGTAAACATTTCTTGAAATGTCTGGGATGGTGTCTCAGACAGAAATTATCATTGGAATCAGTAGATTTATTTAAAAAGAAAATTGTCCTTACAAATTATGGTGGGAGTTGGTGTCAACCAGTTCCTCAAGGACCCAAATAGAAAAAAAGCCAAAGGAAGGTCAATTTCCATTATCCCTTAAGTTAGGACATCCCTTGCCTTACCCTTGTACTCCTGTTTCTTTTGTCTTATGACCTTGAATGAATTGTACCTTTGACTTTCTTGGGTATCAAATATTCTATCAGTCAGTTCTCCTAATGAATTTTTTATAGTTTTCTGAAAACTACAAATAAGGAATACTACTACACTGCTGATGGGAATGTAAACTGGTCCAATCACTGTGGAAATCTGTGTGGAGGACCCTCAAATTAATGAAAATGAAACTACCATTTGACCCAGCAATTGCTCTCTTGGGAATCTACCCAAAAGAGACCTCAATGTGGCTACAAAGGGATGTGCTCGAGCACAAACATACCCGTGCTCGGATGTTTACTGCAGCAGTATTTACAATTGCAAGGACATGGAAGCAACCTAAATGCCCCCAAACAGATGACTGGATAAAAAAAAAAAATGTGGTGTGTATATATATGATGGAATATTACTCATCAATTAAAAATGACAAATTTGACAATTTTATCACAACATGAATGTGCTTAGAAGATATCATACAGGCAGAAACAAGTCAAAAATAAAAAGACAGAAGCGAAATGGTTTCACTAATATATGGGATATAGTGAAAAAATAAAAAAAGGCTTTGAGGAAAAGTCAAAACAAGCTAAGCACCAAACTGAAGCACACAACTTTGGGCAGGAGGGAAAGGGGGGTAATGGAGGAAGAATAGGGGGGTTAAGTCCCTGGAATTACAATGATGTGAAATTTATATATAAATAAATTAAGAAAAATAAGAAAACTACAAATTTTGTAGCTAATGCATTTCACTTATTTTTAGTATAAGAATTTACCTTGCAAAATTAATTCTTGAAAACTTTAGCTAGGAAGCACTAATTTGAACAGAGGGACTACAATAATTATATCTGCTTAGCTATTTGAATAAGTAAAGTTTTAGGTTCAAGTTGAGAAATAAAAGAGAATTTTTAATCATATATCACAAATTAGACTATTTTATTATAGTCTATAAATAATTACTGGTTATATCAATTGAAACTACTGCTTATGCTTTGTGAATCTGGTTCTATGTGGAGAAAAAAGTGTATTTCATCAAAATACTTTAAGATGTTTCATTCATCTAAACAGTATCTTCAAAGTACTGGTGTGAAAACTCCCTGAAGTTATAATATCTCTTTACAAAGTAGTCAAAATACTTTTGCTCAGGAGACTCTTCTTGAGGTGAAGAGAATAATAGTTGAACTATAATTGCATGATTTTCTAAGTCAAGATAAATTTATCTTCTCTGTAAATATTAGAATATAACATTCATTTGATATTTTTCTTTACATTTACATAATATTTTTGGTCCTATAAATAGGAACTTAGCTGCCAAATATATCTTAAAAGGGTTGTAGATGACTATTTGCAATTATGAGAGATAAACAAGTAATTTACATACAGTAATTAGGGAAAACTGTCGTCATAAGGAAGGCCAATTTGTAAAGTCACAAATTCATTTTTCCCAGAATTTGTTTTATCTGGAATCCATTGTTATTCTCCCAATAAATCTAAAATTAGATTTTTTCAAATTTAAAAATTTCATATTTACTAATTGCTTTTGGACTTCTTTTGTATTCACCACTGATTTTTTTGTTCCTTCAATAATAGTATCATTTAATAATGCTAATATTACCATCACAGTTTTAAAAATATGGTCAGGTTAATGGCACTTTGGATATTTAAATACATCAAATTTTTCAAATGCTTATATATTTTCATGTATATTTATTTTTTCATAAATATAGTTTTTTCCTTCCTATGATGTTATATACTCAAAAGATATCAATGAATCCATTATCACAGAGTGTTTCTACTATACATTTGTGATTTCAGATCTTTCATCCAAGTTTTTAATCTGTGTTAATATTTATGTATGGTATGAATAGCAATCTTGGGTCATTCTTTTTCCTGTGGCCATCCAATTATCCAAACACCATTTGACAAAGAAACTTACTTTCTCCAATATTTACTTTCGAATCCTTTCTCATAGACTACCTGTCCTGTGCATGTGTGGGTGTAAGTCTGGTTTCCTAAATCTATTCTATTGGTCTGTGTATCTGTTTTTATTCTAACAGCATTCTTTTTTCCTTAATTGAGATACATTGGTTACAACATTGTATATGATTCAGAGGTAGAGAAACTTACCTGTTCATATATATGTTGCCACACCACACCACACCACCCCCACCCCCAAAGCAGTCATAACCCTCTACTAGAGTCCTTCTTTGGGCCCTTTTCACCATCCTCTTCTGATAGCTTCAATTCTACAATGAAACTTCTAGGATTTGTTTTTGCTTTAATTCTGAGTGATTGTTTCATTTCCCTATATCTCACATATAAATGAAGCTATCTGGTGCTTGTCTTTTTCTTTTTGATTTATTTCTCTTAGTATTATCCCCTTCAGTTCTATCCATGTTGTTGCAAATGACAAGAATTCAACTTTTTTAAAAAAATAAATGAGTAGTATTACATTGTGTATGTATACCATTTTCCTAGCCTATCTTTCTAATCTGCACAACTGTCCTTGGGTGCATACTATTTCCATGACTCAGTTATTACAAATGGTGCTGCAAGAAACATAGAAGTGCATATATCTTTTCAAACTAGTGCTTTTGTGTTCTTTGGGTAGATACCTTCTAGTAGAATTGCTAGATTATATGGTATATCTATTTTTAATATTTTGAGAAATTTCCATATTGTTTTCATAAGAGTTAGAGCAGTCTGCATTCAGTAGGTTGTAATTTTGTTTTATAAGTTTCTCTTTTTAGAAGCATTTTGGTTTTATGTAGTCTAATTTGTTTATATTCTTTTTTCTCTTGTACTATTTGAGGGTAATTCACTAAGGTATTAGTGAAGTCAATGTCATTCAATAATTGGACTGCTTTTCCCACGTATTTTATGATTTCAGGTATAGCAATATTAATATAAATTTTTGTAAGAGTAAGATCTAGTGATTTTGTTATATTGAGTATGGATTTCCAGTTATCCAAACACCATTTATTGAAGAACCTTTACTTTTTCTAATGTATGCTTTATGTCTCTTGTCATTGATTAGTTCTCTATATATGTGTGGAATTATTTCTGAATTTACAATTAAGTTCCATTCCATGTGGAAATTTTACTTTAGTACCATAATAGTTAATTACTATAACTTTCCATCATAGGTTGAAGTCTAGTTGTAATACCACTATTATTCCTACTTTGTTTTCTTGTTAGAATGTTTTGGCTATTTTGGGTGAATTATGGTTCCATACACATTTCAATAATTTTTAAAAATATCTTTGAATAATGCCATTGCAAATTTGATAGAAAATATAATTAATCTATATATTGTTTTGGGTAAAATGATCATTTTGTCTCTGCTAAATTTACCAATCCATGAACTAAAACATCTAGGGGGTAATGTTTGAAGTTTTATTTCTCTACATCCTTAACTTGAGTTATTTTCTGTTTTGTTTTAATTTGTTTTATAATAACCATTCTATTAAATGTGAGATATCTCATTATGTTTTTCATTTGTATTCTCTGATGTTTAATTATATCAATTTTTTTCATATACTTATAGGTTATTTCTATACCTTTTTTGTTAAAGCTATTCAAATAATTGGTCGCGTTTTGAATCTCATTGATTTTTACTTTGTTATAAGAAAACTTCTTGGTTACAATTTAAAAGGAACCCATAGAATCAACAATTGTTTTCATACAAAATATATTTATGGCACATACCTATATAATAGCTTTTAGAGCTATATGATAGTATTTCATCTGGAAAGATATTGAATTCCCCCCCATAGTAAGTCACATGTAAGTGGACATATTGAAAATGTTTGATTAAATTTCAATATTTGATTTACTTGCGATGCTATATTTATGTAATATCTGACTTATTTTAATTTTGGCAAAGAAATGAAAATTATGATAAAATTTTCAAAAATCAGGTGTGAATACTATACATAATAGATTTATTTTCTGTCTTGCCTTTCCCCCCACTCATGTATATTAACATGAATGCTACAATCATGTTGAAGGAGAATGAATGACCACAGGTGAAAATTGGAAAAATGCATTAAAAAAAGATGAAAACATTGAAATCTTTATTACTAATAAGTTGACACTCATTAATAGCAATAAAACATAAATTGATGAAAATTAAAAAATATTTTGCTAAATATTGCATACGTGAGTGTATCCCTAACATAAAGCAATCAAAATTATATAGTAAAAATGAATTTAAAAATAAATGTTTTTAAAATGATAAAGGTCAACTACATGCTGACATTAAAATTAGAAAATAGTACATTTATTTATATAGTCTGTAAGTAAATGAATTGATAGATAAGAAATGTAAATTTAAAATATAAGTGAAGCAAAGACAATCTTCTCAATGTATGAATAATAATCATAAAGATGAAAACGAAAAATAGAAAACAAAGCTTAGGTCTGGCCCCAAATATTAAAATTTAATTGGCCTAAACAAATTATAATTTTTAGAGTTTAAACATATTTTGCTTTTATGTACTTTATAGAAAGTGTACCCTAGCTACATTAAAATTAAAACAGCATAAAATAATTCATTATAACAGGGAAGTATAACATATCTTTTATTGTTGTCATCATCCATCTGTGAGGAACATCAAAAATTGCACTTAATGTGAGGCCAGATTTTCCAACTGATTTCCTTAATTTGATAATTACGACTATGCAAGCATTATCTACAACACGGAAATTCTGTACAACAAAATTTATTTAAAAAACCTACAACATTGGATGGTCCAATGGTATAAGGATATAGGTTCCAATCTAAAATGTCTGCTCAAATTTCTGTTTGTGACTTATTCTTTGTATGAACTGAAGCAGGTTTATTAAATTTTTAAATTTTGTTTTTCAATCTAATATATAGAGATGACAATAGCAATAATGATCATATTTCATAAGGTTACTTTTAAAATTGAAATAGCATACTGAAGACATAGCCTAAAATGTTCATGATAATAACTTTTTATTATATGGTAAGACAAATGTTCAAGGAAACATTGACTAGAACAGCAAAATTTGAGTAAAAATATGTTTAAAGCCTGGTTCTACCACTTGGTAATTATACCTGAACTAATTAAACTATACATTTGCATTTATGTGCAAATTTAAGATATTATTCTCCAAGAATTGTGTTGCTTATAATAGATATAATAATACTATAACATGCTTATTATGCATATTAATATGCTTAATATAAAATCTTACAGTGGAGAGTAAAGGTAGTCATTTTTTTAAACTATAAAGAAACCATTCAAATAATGTTCTGATCAGAAAAATTATAGTGTAAATCTTACTGTTTTATTACTTTTATTTGCATTTTCACCTCTGAACTTTAGTTGTTGTGATATTTTCCTTTTATTCAATTTTATGGCAAATAAAATTCACATTTCCCAATTAGTTTGGTCCAAGTTGTATGTCTGTACATGGGTAATTTTAGGGTTTCTGTGAAGGAAACACATACACATTTAAGTGTAGACAGAATTTTTGAAGGTGTGTTGACATATTGACACATTATTATAACATATTCACTTATATTTGAGTTCTTGGTGAAATTTTTTCAAAGTATGACATGAGTGACTTGGGATTTCAATGGTTTCATTCATGCACTGTTGTGATTAATCAGACTTATGATCTATCAGTGTAATAGGTTTTGCTCATTAGTAAAATTATTAGTTATTTTCTGTTCCCCATTTTTTCCAATATCTTTTAGTATTTTAAAACATTTTCAAATATTTAGAAGAGATTTATAGACAAAGCAACATCGTTGCAAACATCATTTTAGGCTTCTAATATAATTTGCTCCCAAATATAAAATCATCTGTCATTAGTACAATGTTGTTTTATACTAATTTATGGAGAAAAATAAAAATATCACATAAAATGAAATATGCTCTTATTATAATGAACCATGAAAGTATTGTAAACAAGTTTGAGAAGATAAATGCCATTTTTAATGGTTTTTTTCTCTGTTGCATTATGTAATTAAATACTACAAGAACATGTAGAACCCATCAAATTTTATAAAAGTGTTTTTTATTGACTAAATCCTAGAAGTTCAAAATGATATCTATGTTCCTTTAGGATTTTAAAAACACAAATTGTACAAAATTTATCTATGTCATATTTCAAGGATAAATTATTTGAATAATATCAACCAAATATAAAATTTAGTTTAGCAATAGCACAGAAACTTTTCACTTTTAGTTAAAAGTAATGAAATACAATGTCAATGGAAGTTAACTGAATTAAATTATTGAGATTTAAAAGTATTAAATCTTACTTTTAAATGAGTAAGATTTAATTTCATTTGTGATACAAATCACATGGCACTTTTAATTACCTTTTGCTTTGAAGCTGAGCCACATTGGCAAAGTTCTTTTTTTGAATAAGTTTCATATTCTAGAATATATATATATATATATATATATATATATATATATATATATATGTCTAGTTTAATGTCTGTCACAATCTGTTTTTAAAAGTATATCAGTTTTTAATTTACTTTAAAGAGAAGTACATATTCATTGTCCCATGTTGATTTTAAACAGTATTTAATATTACAGAAAATTGAAATAAGTTTCTGAAATCGGTGGTTTAGCTGAAATAACTAATTAAATGTGAATTTAAAAGTGGGATGATTTATTTTGTAATATGTATTTTAATGTGGCATATACATGTAAAATGTTTTGATATGTATATGCTATACAATTATACTTAACATTTAGTTCAAGGTCAGACAAACTTTTTTGATTGAATTCTCTATTATTCAAATCAGAACACAGAAAATCATCATTTCAAAATCATTAAAAAAAACCTTTGAATTAAGCAGAAATATAATATAGAGATAACTTTCTTGACCATGTGAATAAGCCTGTGACTTGAGCCTAATAACTTTAATACCTTATAGAGCACCCCACTCGAGAACTGATTCTATACCTATTAACAGTAGCCTACTTTGCATTCAATATTTTAAATATATAAATCTACATTTTATTTCTAATCTAACCAATTAATCCTTGTTAATAATTAAAATCCACACAAAATACTAACATATGTTTTGAAATCTGGTGATTTAACATTTTTTTCTGATTTTGCTATTGAATAATTATTTTGAAAACCTAAAATATGTAAGACACCCTAGTTCTCTAGACTCTGCAGTTAGTTCAGGCATGGATTATTTACTCAAGGAAGTCATAGATTTTACTTAAATGACTAAAGCGTTCAAAGTCAAGTGAAACTATTTTATTTATGGGCCCAAAAATGTCTCCAAAGAGATGAAGTTGTATTAAACTGAACCTTCAAAGGTGAATTTTATAAGTGTAGATTAAAAGCTAGTTCAGAAAGAGCATGTGTTAGCTATATTCTTAGATGTAAAGAATGTTGACAAATAGCACAGTGATCCATGCTGTTTGAGGCGATCTGAAATGAAGTCTGTACTTGGATAATTTGGGACATGTAATGATAGTTTTGCTAACATCAAAATTAAAATGGAAATTTAATTCTGTCTTAGTCTTCTGAGGCTCCAAATTCTAGTTTTTGTTTATTTGATATTTTGCTTGTAGTTCTCAAGTAGTCTTTGATCAGAATCATTTCATCAGCTAAGAACTATGAAATGTTTTTTTTTCTTTTGCTTTTGTTCAACTGCATTAATGATTTTAAACACAATATGAAAATAGCAGATATAATAAAATCTTTTTATTTTTAATCCAAGAGAAAAACTGCTTGCATTTTCATCCTTACATAGACTGCTAATTTTACATATTTCCAGATTGGACCAAGTTCTACTCTGAGTTTTTAAAGTTTTTGCTATTCCTGTGTATACTTTTTTATGAAGTATTTTATTTTATTTAGCGTAATTATCTTACTGGTGTTTTCCTTTATTCTGTTTAAATGTTGGGTGCTTTGAATGATTTCTAAATGAATAAACTCATTTGAATTTTGAAATAAATCACAAATATAGTTTTGTTCTGTGTATTTTTTTATTTTGTTTCATTATAGAGTTTTTTGAATTTAACAAAATATATTGACTTTACATATATTTGTTTTCTTTACTGTCAGATATTGGTCAGATAGCTTGCATCATGATATTTGGATTCAATTATTTTTCCATTAATAAAAATAATCAATTTTTCCTTTTGTTTATTTTGTGTCTTATTTTTCTCCAATATGTTATAATACATTTCATCTAAATTGTACAAATTATTTCAATAAAGTTGCTGTATTATCACCTTATCATCCTTTAGGGCTAAGGGATCTTTTGTGTGGCATATATATAAGTTTTGACTTTTGTTTTCTTGACCATATTTTTTTCTTTATGGAGTTGCTAAAATTCAAATGTTAAATTTAGGTTTTCTTGATTTTCTTTCTTGAAATTATGCTAATTTCACTCACATCATTTGTTTCTCCCTATTTGTTGTTTTGTTTATTTTTCTATAATTTTTTTCTTTAAAAATTTTCATTTAAAGATATATCTTCAAGCCATGATATAGTAACACTTCTCATGTGATGGATATTTATATTGGCTATCATTGTATTTATTATTTAATACTTTATATATTTCACTTCTTTGTATTCTCCAGGGTTCACTCACCACCTCCCCTCCCTGATCACTCTCACCCACCTTCCCACCCCCTGTTGTGTACTTTAGTTTGTTAGCTTAATTTGACTTACCCTGTTGACCTTTTGTTTGTTTTTCCTATATCCCATATATTAATGAAATCATTTGGTTTTCGTGTTTTTATTTCTGACTTGTTTCTGCTAATATGATTTTTAGGTCTATCTATGTTATCTCACATTCATCAAATTTGTCATATTTAATTTGTCATTTTTAATTGATGAATAATATTCCATTGTGTATATATACCACATCTTTTTTATCCATTCAATTTGGATTGATTCCATGTCCTTGCAATTATAAATAGTGTTGCAATAAACATCTTCTGGGTATGGGTGTCCCTTTGTATAAGTATTGATGAATCCTTTTGGTAGATTCCCAGAAGGGCAATTGTTGGGTCAAATGGTAGTTCCGTTTTCATTAGTTTGGTAGTTGGGTTTCATTAGTTTCATTAAAATGGTAGTTTCCATTTTCACATAGTTTTCAATAGTGGCTGGACCAGTTTACATTCCCACCAGCAGTGTAGTAGTGTTCCTTTCTCTCCACATCCTCGCCAGCAATTCTTGCTGTCCGTTCTTTGGATGTGGGCCATTCTTACTGGTGTAAGGTGATATCTCATTGTGGTTTTGATTTGCATTTCCCTTATTGCTAGTGGTGTTGAGCACTAGCCATTTGTATTTCCTCTTTGGAGAAGTGTCTTTTTAGTTCTCCCCATTTTCAACTGGAGTTTTTTTCTTTGTTTTTGTTAAGTTGTGTGAGTTCTTTGTGGATCTTTGTTATCAAACCCTTATCACTTTTTTGTGGAGGGCAAAATAGTTTCCCCTTTAGCTGGTTTTCTTTTCTTTTGTTTATTGTCTCTTTTGCTGTACAGAAGCTTTTTGTTTGATGTAGTCCCATCTGTGTGCTTTCCTTCATTTTCTGTCAACTATAGATGTATCTAGAAATGGATTTCTGAAATTGTAATTCATGGAGGGTTTCGCCCAAGTTTTCCTCTATGTATTTTATGGTTTCAGGTCTTATATCCAATTCTTTTATCCATTTTAGTCCATTTTTGTACATGGTTTGAGGGAGGAGTCTTAGCTCTTTTTTTTTTTTTTTTTTTGCTTGTGCTGGTCCAGTTTTCCCAGCACCATTTATTGAAGAGGCTGTCCTGTTCCAATGCAAGTTTTTCATTCTTTTGTCAAAGATTAGTTGACTATCCATGTATGGTTTTATTTCAGGGATCTCAATTCTGTTCCACTGGTCAGACTCTCTGATTTTGTACTAGTAACATGCTATTTTAATTACTATGGCTTTATAGTATAATTTGAGGTCTGGGTTTGTAATATCTTCATTCTCTCTTATTTTGGTCAGGAGGCTTTTTGATAGTCATGGTCTTTTGTTATTTCATGTGAACTTCAGTAATTCTTATTATCTCTTTAAAGACTGTCATTGGGATTTTTATAGGGATTGCATTGAATTTGTAGATTGCTTTTTGTAGGATGACCATTTTGATGACATTAATTTTTCCAATCCATGAGCAAGGAATGTCTTTCCATTTCCTTATGTCTTCTATATCTTTTAAAGTGTTTTAAAGTTTTCTTTGTATAGTTCTTTTGCTTGTTTTGTTAGGTTTACTCTCAGGTACTTAATTTTTTTTTGGTGCAGTGGTAAATGGGAGGGTTTTTTTTCAATTTCTACTTCTCCTTGTCTTCTTGCATATAGGAAAACTACTGACTTCTGTTTGTTGATTTTGTAACTGACTGCCTTACTGAACTGGTTTATTGTTTCAAGTAGTTGTTCTGTGGATTTTTTTTGGGTTCTCTACATAGAGAATCGTATCATCTACATATTAATGATAACTTAAAGTAGGGGAGAAAGTGGGAATCATTGCCTGGTTCTAGATCTTAATTGAATTTATTTTAGTTCTCCCCTTTTTAAGAACTTTTATCACAATGGGTGTTGTTGATATGATCATACAGTTTTTGCTTTTCTCCTTGTTGATGTAGTGGATTATGTTAATTGATTTCCAGATATGAACCATCCCTGTGCCCCTGTGAATAATGCTTTTTTTGCATCGTTGGATTCAATTTGTTAGGATTTTGTTTAAAATTGTTGCATCTGTTTTCATTAACAAAATTGTTCTATAGTTTTCTTTCTTAGTGCTGTCTTTACTTGGTTTTGATAAGAGTGTAATGTTTGCTTCACAGATTGTGTTTGGCAGTTTTTCTTTCTCAACTTTTTGGAAAGGTTTGGTGCTATTTCATCTTGTAATGTCTGGTAGAATTCATTTGTGAAGCCTTCTGGTCCTGGGTTCTTGTTTTTAGGAGAGTTCAGATGACCCCTTCAATTTTGCTGCTTGTGGTTGGTTCGGTTAAGTTCTCTATTTCTTTTTTGTTCAATTGTGTTTAGCTGTGTCATTCTAAGAATCTGTCTATCTCATCCAGGTTACTCTATTTGTGTGCATATAGATGTCCATAGTAATCTCTGATTATCCTTTGAATGTCTACTGTGTCCATTGTAATTGCTCTTCTTTCATTTGTGTTCCTGTTTGAGTATTCTCTCTTCTCCATGAACTTTGTATGGTGTTTATTAGTTTTATTTATTTTTTTTTAAAGAGACAGCTTTTGGCTTTGTTGATCTTCTGGATAGTCTTTTTGATTTCTAGATTGTTTATTTCTGCTTTGATTTTTATTATTTCCTGTCTTCTGCTAGGTTTTGGATTTTTTGCTGTTGTTATTGTTCCTTTTCCTTTTCTGATTCTCTCAATAGGGAGATTAGGTTATTTCTTTGGTTATTTTTTTGCTTTTTAGTATGCGCCTGATTTGCTATGAACCTTTTTCTTGAAACTGTCTTTGCTGAGTCCAGGCATTTTGGAATTTTGCGATTTTTTTGTCATTAGTTTTAGAGTAGATTTTAAATTCATTTTAATTTCCTCAATTACCCAGTCTTCATTTAGTAGCTTGTTGATTGTTCAGTCTCCCTGTATTGGACACTCTTCTTGCTTTCTTTTTGTTGTTTATTTCTAGTTTGATACTTTTATGATCAGAGAAAAAAAAGTATTATTTTCATCTTTGTTTTTTGTTAGTGTTTGCCTTATGGCCTAGTGTGTGGTCAATTTTTGAGAAGGATCTACATGAGTTTGAAAAGAAAGTATATTCTTTTCCGTTGGCTGCAGTGTCCTATAGATGTCTATTAGGTCTATTTTATCTAGCTCTTCCTTTAAGGCTTTTGTGTTCTTGTGTAGTTTCCTTTTCATTGTTCTGTCTTTTGGCGAGAGTGGAGTGTTAAAGTCTCCTACTACATATGTATTTTTGTCAATATTTGCTTTTAGTTCTGCTAGTAGCTGTCTTACAAATTTTGGTGTTCCCTCATTTGGTGCATATGCTTATAATTGTAATGTTTTTCTGTTGAATTGATCCCTTTATCATTAGGGATCATTATCCTTGTCCTTTGTTATTTTTTTAAAGATGAAATCTGCTTCATCTGTTATAAGAATGTTACCTACCTTTTGGGTCCATTTGACTGAATGATTGTTTTCAATCCCTTTATTCTCAGCTTATCTTTGGAGTTCAAGTGTGTTTCCCAGAGGCAGAGAATATTGGTTTCTGTTTTTTTGATCCAGTCGGATACTCTGTGTCTTTTGATTGTTGAGTTTAGACTACTAACTGTAGAGTGATTATTGATAGTGTAGATTCCAAAATTGAGGTTTTTGGTGGTCATTTTTAGTTTCCCAATTCCTTCTTTGGTTTCTTCTTCCTGTTTATTATTATATTGGTTTTGATCTTAGGACTTCTTCTAAGATTTCCTGGAGTGGTGGTTTAGTGGTAGCAATATTTGGGGGGTTTGCTTGACTGAGAAGGTTTTTATTCGTCCTTCATACAGGAGGGATCACTTCACAGGGGGAGTAGTCTTGGATGGCATTTTTGACTTGGAGTTTTTTGAAGATGTGGGTCCATACTCTCCTTGCTTGGACTCTTTCATCAGGGAAGCCTGAGGTCACGCTACGAGGTTTTCCTTTGTATGTTATCTCTTCTTTTCTCTGGTCAGTTTCATTATTCTTTCCTTGTTTTGGACCTTTGGAAGTTTTATGATGACATAATAGTTTTTCTTTTTTGATGCAGTTTGGTGTTCTTTTGGTTTCCTGTTTGTCTATCTTTTTCTTCAGATTTGGGAAATTCTCCTCCTTTATTTCCTTAAATAGTCTTTCAGATCCCATGTCTCTCTCTTCTCCTTCTGAAATTCCAATTACTCTTATATTTCCTTCCTTTAAGGAGTCAGACAGATCTCTCAGTTTTTCTTCATACTTTTTGCTTTGTATTTCTCTTTCTTCATCATCTGTATATTGGTGTCATCAAGGATACTGATATTCTTCCATTTCATCTAATCTGCTTTTGTGGCTTTTCCTGCATGTTTGAGTTCCTCTGTTGTTTCTTTCATGCTGGGTTGCTTTCTGTTTCTTTTTTTAGGTATTCATCTTATTTTTCAGAGCATCAATTATGTTATGCTTATTGATTATTTTCTTCTTTTAACTCATTTAGTGTTTCTGTCATACTATTTTCTTTTTATTTGCATTTTTTTCTAATTCTTCCCTTAGTTCTTTGCACCTATGAACATGCAGAAATTCTGTTTTGTGTCTGGGGCATTTCTACAATGTCATATTTGTTGGGTTTTAGGGGTTGTCTTTCCTTTGGTGGTGTATTGGCTTCCATGGGGCTTGCTTTGGTATTTGGTATTTGCCTTTTCTCTCTTTCCTCTGTTTTGCTTTCAGGCTTCCTCTACATTTGAGCAACTCTGATTCTAGTATTGGCCAGCATGGTATTTAGAGTTCTCTAACAGTTTGTAATTAATTCTACCTTTGTGTCTATGCTGCAGTGGTGAATAATTTTCTTGTTTCCTATGGCTGTTTGGTAGGCAGTTCTTTTTCGGTCAGGAGTGTGATGACTAGGCATGGTTTCTATTATATGCTTTCCATTTTTTTCTCATTATTTCTCTCCCTTTTGGATGGTGGGTCTAATCTGCATGCCTGTGTTCTCCTAAGAGGGGCTTTGATGATAGTGTCTTCAGTGCTTCTCCTATGATTCTTTTTGGCAGGGGACTATTAGTGTCCTCATTTAGTCAGTGTCCTTGGATGCTTTGTCTGTGCCAGGGCAGTGACCCCGGCATATCTGGCCTGCGTGGGGGTTGCTACGCTGCTGCCCAGCTTCCCTGTCCCTAGTTCTGAGGACTTGGGACCTGGAGTCTCCAACACTCTCTAAGCTGAATCCAAACTTCCAAAGATGAGAAATGCTCCCAGGCAGTTGGGAAACAAGCACACTTCCCCGCACTTTCTGCTGTTTCCCACACCTCACCTGCATTTTCCCAAACTCTTCCAGAGATGATATATGACTTCCGGGTGAGTGGGGAACAAAGCACGCTTCCCAGCATTTCTGCTGTCTCCCAGGCCTCACCTGCCTATTGACTCTCATTTTAATATGATTTCCATGAAATTTTGTTTTATGTTGCTTAATTACACACATTGTAAATATTCTAGTTCTAGCGTTGGTTGCTAGTTTGATTATTATGGTCAAATTTACTATGTCTGGTATTTGATGAAATTATTCTTACAGTTATGAACTCAGTTCTGTCTGTTTTGGTAACTTGTACATATTTTCTTAACAAGGTTGTTTTTTGTGTTGCAAAGTTTGAACATTGTATGTAGTGCTGCAAACTTTTCTCCTTAGTATCTTTTATATGATTTTATAAGTTTTCAAAGAAAGATAAGCCATCTTTGAAATCAGGTCAAAATGGGGAGAAGCCTCCAACCAACAAGCCACAGGAAAAAAAGAAATTGGCACTTTTTAAAATGTAGTTTTTGCTACCCAGAATCTTAACATGTTCTTACTTCTTTCACATAGCAGTTGTCAGTCAAATGCCGTTTAAAAACAGGATTTTACTTATAAGTAAAATTAACCAGGAAAACAAAAAGCTACCAGTTACCAGTTATCTTACTGCTGTCACCATTTTTAGTTCAAAGTTCCCGAAGACACATATCCATCATGGTGCCCCTTTACTTCTCCAAACCTGACTCGGGCACTCTGCAAAATCCAGTTTTTCTCCAGAATTCTCTCTTTGCTTCTTCTCTCTCCAGTATTGAAACTACTCCAATTCTCCAAGGTTCTTCAAAATTCTTCAATAAATGCTTATGAAAAATTAGCTTTCCAAATCCCTGGCTATCCCCAGGTGCCAGCTTTTCATGCCACCTTGCTGCAAGTGCCATGCTACTCTTCTGTTGGCCACAGTCCCACAATGGCTCCTTGTGACTACCAGCTCACTCATCCAGGGGGCCTCTGCCCAGCCTGGTCATGTCCTACTCTTTACCAACCTGCCATTCTCATGTCTCTTCCTTCCCCAAAGTTGGTCAGTCTCTGAAGTGTGCTTTGTTTCCCACCTTTCTTTTTATCTTCTCTCTCCTCTCCTGGAAACCAGAGCTGTAATTTCCTTCTACACACCCTCTTGGTGCTTCATTTTCTCTTTTCCACCTGGAATTTGCAACACAGTTAAGGAAGAGAGTGCCCTTATCTTGTTTAGGCCATCTTTTACCACTGTTTTTCAGATGCAGCTATTGGCAGCAATACCTTAATTTTAATACATGACATTGGGGTCTTGACTTCATTATACTATCATTATACTCTCATCTATCATTATACTCTTTAAATTTGTTAGGTTGAGATGAACAGTCAGCATTTAAAGTGATCAAAAAT
The DNA here is from genome assembly GCA_004024945.1 of Uropsilus gracilis. NCBI lineage: Eukaryota > Metazoa > Chordata > Mammalia > Eulipotyphla > Talpidae > Uropsilus > Uropsilus gracilis. Next base: position 47,973 of record PVHY01008944.1, read on the forward strand.
TTACTCCCATATATAAAGTTTGAGTAGTTAGAGATTATTGCATTATTAGCCAACAACTAAATATAATTTTAAAAAATACTGATCTTTCTTAAATGAATAAATAACTGTTGAAAAAGATAAATTATATGACTGAACACATGATGAACTACTCTGTAAATAGGTTCCTGGGAAACACCCTAAGTCAGGAGGAACACATTCTTTTTTTTTTTTTTTTTTTTTTTTGCTTTGCAGCAATCCAATAGTTATTTTTCCCCAACCCATAACTAACTATAAATAGATCACTTTCTATTGTTCATTGAGAAAAAAAATCCTTTGAAATTATGTCTATGAGAAATAGTTTTAAAAATTATGTACATTTTAGTGGACCACCAATGAATCTTTCATATATAGTATTTCCTTAAATTCTGAAAATATTAGGATACAATTAAGAGCACATGTAGAAGACAAATAACCTAATTAGAAAAGGCTGAAAGATGTGACATACACTGAGAATTGCCTGCATCTATTGAATGAGCTCTAACATTTGATACCTTAAACTCCATGTGACAAATCATTAGAAAGAGGAGATCTCAGTGTATAGAAGAGCTGGGAGGAGCTACCCTTTACCAAAGGGCTCCCAAAGCAACATCATATAGACTGGAAACAGTCATATTGTCTTGATCATAGCTTCTTCACCTTTGCTTCCCTATACTATACTAAGCAATTTACAACTCAAATTTATTTTTATATATATTTATAAATGTATATCAGGTCTATGCATCGGTAAACAGTACAAACTTTGTTCAACTCTGCTTCAGACCAAAGGGATCTAGGCTTGATTTCAGATTGCAGTGGGATTTAGGGTTGCTACCAAGTCTCCATTTCTCTTCGCACAGCCCCTACCTGAGTATGCTTCTCTCACAACAGAAGTGATTAGAGACAAACAAAGGGTCTACGTGCTTTGGTTGAAACTGACCTATTACACTTCTGCCCATATTCTCAAGCCCAAAGCCAGTCATATGAATACACACAAATCCATGGAACCAGGATATATCATACAAATCATGTGAGGGAGGACATTAAAAGCTCATGTGGTCAAGGGAATGAAATTGTGATTACAAAACAGGAGTAATATATAAGTACTGGAACTGAGTGGAAAATAAAGTTGCTTAACCCAATCTCCTCACATATATATTATTTTATCCCTATATAATAATCAGACAAGAAACTCTACTTTTTTAAATAGTGGAGTAAAGAAAAAGAAACAGCTTCAGAGTTAACATTATATGAAAGTATCAGAGATAGGGAAGAAAAAAATGCCTTTACAATTTAGTACCTAATTATTACTCTACTGAGAAAAGATAGTAAAAATCAGAATAAAAACAAGTTGATTTAAATAAGCTTTTCATAGAGTGATTAAAGATTATTTCATCTTAAACTGAAAATGAGAAAAAATAATTAATTTAGATGATGATGATCTCACACATTGCAATTTATGCAGAACTCATTCTTTGACTTGATATTAAAGACATTTAGAGGAAAAGGGAACAAGGACACCTTACTTTAAAGTAATTATGTCACAAAGATTTTGCTATAAAATCCATTTTAAGACTTGGCCTTTTATAGAATTTGGACTTTTGAAAAGAAAATACAATTCCAGGTTTCATTGTGAATGAACTGACTGTTTCAAAGCAGTTAACACCTAATTTTACTATTCAAACTAGAAAATTTAATTGGACAAAATAGTGGATGTGTATTTTCATATTATCAGCTCAAACACATTTCTTGGACAATAATATAAAAAAGAAAACATGATACTTAAAAGGGAATAGTTAAATATAGATATATCAAGATTTTCTTAAATGTATTTTAGGAGCATATTTAAAAATAATTCATGGAATGAATAATACTTTAAATTTACCTAAATAGAATCAGAACAATGAGCTTTTCCTGATTTAGAATCTGTTCATTTCACTGCTTTAAAAAAGTTCAGAGTTCCTTTGCTTTCAAAAAGTCCACATGAAACTAATTGACTTCCTACCACACCATTCACAAAAACCTTTTCATAAAGTGAGCAAAAATAGGTGATGATGATTAATGAAGGCCAAATTTTGCCTATAGCGAGACTTCTGCTTTTAAAATGCTATATAGCATTTGAAAGATTATAAGCTACTAATGAGCCTATATCCATTCAGTGTTGATATTGTCTTAATTAGCTTCAAGATAGAATGTTCTAAGCAAAGAATCAGGGTATTTTTGTGATATGAAGGAGGTGGTGTAATTCTGTTATACTAGTTGCTCAGCATTGCAAGACAACAATATGTAACCCAAGCTTCTTAGAGGAAGTTGTGAAATGAAAAATCTATATGATGTCTGAGCATATAGGGCTGGACTGATATTTAGATTTTCAAAAAAAAATGCAAGGTCTAGATTCATTAATTGAGATGCTGTTGTGCAGTATAAGAATACATGGGTTGTCATTTATGAAACAATTTTGGGGCGATGTAGAACTTTGTGTACCAACTACCCTGTGGTATGACTGTCACTAAAATCAATCAATTTTAAAAAATACAATCAGTCACTGGTGTGGGTTCTCATGTGTGTGAGGATGTTAGCTGGAGGGGAGAAAAATATTTATTTGGAGAAAATTCTAAAATTATCAGTGAACTATCAAAGAAATGAAATAGAAAGGAAAGGAAATTGGTGATAAACAAGGAGTACTTGAACAGAGATTTTAAAGTTGTTTGGAAAAGTAGAGAAATGCTGGTCTCTTTCTTTGCCTCTTCAGTCTAAGATTAGTTGGGAAATATATCTTTAAAAGGTTCCTTAGAAGTGGTATCACAGTCAGATCAGAGGTGGGCTTTCTTAACATAAATATACAGAAGGTTTCATAAAGATTGAGTAAAAGGGCAGTAGCTCCCTGAAAGAAAATGCACAGTGTAATCGCTACATCACAAAATGGAAAGAAGGATGGAGCTTGAAAATATATAAGCTCATTAGAATAAATACATAAACCAAAGGTCTTATAGTGTCTTGGTCATTCAGATTTGGAATTCCTCTATAATAACCTGAGGGGTGATAACGGAGTTTAACGGTTTTCAAAAATCTGTTCCATTGTTGAGCAGTGGCATGTGTTTGAAATTTAACCAATATTTTGACATAGATTGCTCTTTCCTAAAATTCATACTTATTTTGCTACTATTTTATATACCAACTTAAAATAATTACCTTATTTTGTTTCTCTAAAACACTATCTAATATTGAATTGTAACTATCATGTTTTCCGCTGTCCTTTCTTCTCCATGCTAAAGACCTTCAAGTCCTTCATTAATTTTAGCTATACTTATCCTGATCAACTGTTTATAAGGTCATTATTTGGTCTGATTTAAATTGCCTGGATAATTTTATCTACCTGTGAGGGAAGGCACTATTGATACTAATATCTGATATTTGCTTCCCAATACAGAAATGCTCCACTGGAATTCAACAAAGAACCAAGCTTCACAAACTTTGTAGATGTTTGATAGTATTTCAGTATGAAATATCATTGAATAAAATAATTGAGAATTCTAAGTCTTAAAATGTCTGAGGAAACTCTCAGAATAATGTTCAGCATGATGGTAATATGGAAGACAATATAGGATAGATTTAATAGCAATAAAATACAATATTTTTGAATAAGTACACAGATAAAATAATTTGCTTTTCAAGAAATTGATTATATTTGCATAACATAATATTGTCTTGAAATAAATATGTATAAGCAAAATGTACACAATTTAAAAAATTCCTCTACATTAAATTTTCCTATCTATACCTATAACTTTTATAATTTTTATCAATACACTATACTAAATTTCTTTTTAATTTTAGTTTTATATCAGTGAAATCAAGTTCAGTTATGGAAGAAATTATGTTTGCAATGGTCTAGGTAATATGACTTGAAAGAAATAGTCAAGAAATGGATAAAAGTTTAAAAAATTAGACTTTGAAAAATTGTTTTAAAATTTAACATTCACTGTTTGCTCTAAAATTTATTGTGTGACCTAATAGTCAAGCACAATAGATCTGGAAACTCAAATCTAAACAAATTGATTATAAGGTTTGAATTTCCTTAGAAATTGTAACTCTGATCAGCATATTCAGTTTCTATAGAAATTATAATTTAATTGTTAAAATAAATGCTATGCACCCCAAATTGCAATAAATAAAGTTTACATATGTAGAACAATTAACACAATATTCAGTAAATGACATATACATAGCATGGATGTTTTTATACCCTTTTAATTTTTTTTAGAGAATTAATTTAGGTGGCATTGGCTTATAACTCTATATATGAATAAAAAGTAGAGGTGGACAAATCTTCTGTTGTATGCTACCACACTGCACCCACACCAAAATTATCACAGTTTTGCACCATAATTCATTGGAGCCTATCCCCTATATGCTGACCACCCCTCCCATTCCTTCTGACAGTATCAATTTTGCAATAAAGTATCTGGGTTTAAGGTTGGTTTTGTCTGTTCCATTGTTTTCTTCTCTGTATTCCACATAAAAGGGAAATAGTCTTGTATTTATTCTTATCACATGTTTTTCTTAGCATGATCCTCTACAATGCTATTCATGTAGTTGCAAATGGCAAACTTTTTTTTTTTAATAACTACCACATTTTCTTAATTCACCCATCTGCTACTGTGCTCTTTGGTTGTTTTTATAACTCAGGTATTGTAAATAGCACTGCAGTGAGCTTAGGTATGTATATATTAATTTGAACTAGTGTATTTGTGCTTTTGGGGGTAGATATCTAACAGTGGAACTAGATAATATGGTAAATCTCCTTTTAATATTTGAAAAATATTCACACCATTTTCCCTGAGGAACTAGGCTAATCTATATTCTCAAGAATATATATGAGTGGCCCTTTTTTCCATGTCTTCACCAGTACTGATTGTTTCTGTTCTTTTTGATGAGAGTCATTCTTACAGGTTTGAGGTTGTGTCTCATTGTGGTTTATTTTCCTGAAAAGAAATGCTGATGAACATTAACTTCATACTTTAAAAAGGGTTGCTTACAAAAAGTAACATACTATTTGCTATGAAAGACCTAACAGTTATTACAGTATTGTCTTCAGAATATACATATGTATATGTGTATTACATATACACATACAGAAAATATATTCATATGTATATTCAGAGTAATATGATAGGGGATTAGATCTGGTTGCTATATTTTATAGGCAATAAGTGAAAGAGCCACCATGTAAAATAGACACACAAAATTAACTCATTGTGCCATGCCTCTCTCAAATTGTTTTATGTTTATAGAAAATTTTAAGTGAAAAGAAAAAAATGGATTGAAAAATTCTCAAGAATAAATAACAAATTTATGGACTAAAAATATCAGAGGATGTGAGAGATTGGTGTTATATTTACCATTGTGAAAGAGCAACATTATGTGTGAACGATGCCTGTGGCATTGATGCCTACTGGCAAATAGCTTTTAGGATTCTTTTCTGAAAATTTTGTGACCTTAACATGGGATTCCAAAGTCAAAAGGTTCACTTCATCATGATTAACATTATTGATTGGCTCTCTTCAAAACAATGAGAAAGTAGTAAGAATAAAGTATGGAAATATCTGTCAGCCTGGGAAAATGTGAATTGCTTCATATGCATTATCTATAATCTTTAAAGCAACTGATCAAAATAGTGCTGTTTGGCACATAATAATATATGATGCAGATAAAATATATCTGGCAGTACAACAAAAATTACTTTTTTTCTTTAAATTTTCTACATTCAATAATTTAAGCACATGAGCAAACTGAGCTCAAATAAATGATACTACTAAAATTTTTAGTGTAACCACTAAATACAAGTTGTTAATTCCCAACATTCGTGTTGGTGTAATTTTAAAACAGCATTTCTTTCTAAAAGTTCCAAATAGTTTAAAAAGAGAATGTTCAAACAATATAAACTAATAAAAGAAGTAATTTTTTATATTGTGTAGTCTTTCATAAAAATCTCTTCTTCTAGTCTTAAATGTAAAAAATAAGACAAGAATCAGACATAAATATAAAACATAGCAACTTTATCACTGGTAATACAGATTCCAGAGAGTCATGGAAGCCAGGAAACAGTGAAATACCTTATAGAGAATCCTGACATGGGATTCATTCTACCACAGGCTCCACTGAGCAACCAATTCTTCCCAGGGGGTTAGTGCCAGATATCTGAAGAGCATTTGGAGAGAAAAGAACTGCAACTAAGACTATACACTAGCTAGTTTTGTTTTCATTTTTTCAATCAAAATCATGGATCAGATTAATTACTCTTCCCTCTCAGGAGAGCAAATAGAGAAGCAGTAATATCTTTTTCTGTTCACCAAAGTCAGTTATGATCCAGTCACATCTCAGCCTTGCCTGCAATATTAAGCTAAGCTGGTCCTCTGTAATTCAATGACAATCTGTAATAACCAAGAGCCACACAGCTTGGAGTTTTATGGAAGACATTACAGACCAGTAAAGTTGACACCTGCGGCTCTGCCTCAATAAAAAAAAAAAAAAAAAAAAAAAAAAAAAAAAAAAAAAAAAAAAAAAAAAAAAAAAAAAAAAAAAAAAAAAAAAAAAAAAAAAAAAAAAAAAAAAAAAAAAAAAAAAAGGAGAAATAAAAAAGAGGCAAAGGATAATGTTGTACACCCAGACTAAACCCACCAAAACACAGTACTGGTCACTATAAACTGTGGTTCAAGCATCAGAAAATGTGACCCTCATCAATAAAGAAGAAAAAATTTAATTGTTTCAATTTTTCAGAACTACAAATTAAAATTCAGTATTTATTCAATCTATTCAAATAATCTTAGCAAAATTTCTTCAATGGATCCCTAAGAGCACTTTCTTTAAATTACAGCACGCTTATCATACATTCTAGTATAGTTATATTTGTTGCAATCATAGTTAACTTTTTTCTTTGAAAATAGAAAGTATATAAGAATATTTGCTCTCACCTGACCAAGCATCTTATTTTATGAGGGATGTTGATACAAACCCAAACATTATATTGGCAGTACTTCAGTATGCTACTGAGTATGTGAAAACTTATTAGCAGAAAAGTGTGGGTACACAATTAACTTGGTTAAAACAAATTTTGCACTCATGGAGAAAAAGTGATTAGAGGTTTCAAAGTTTCTTGATACTAACATGTCACTGGGCAATTTCTTATGCTGTCAATTTATGAACACTTAGCATTAGCATGAATTAAGTAGTAACTACACTGTCAAAGTTACAATATCTGATTAACAAAATAAGCACATGAACAAAACAAAAATAATAAACAAAGCTCCAGCTTTTGGCTTTGTGACTATGAACTAGAGTATAACATTACTTATCTTGGCAGTGCCAGATTTGTTCTGTTAATTTTATGTATCTTCAATTAAGTATCCCTCAAGATTTCACTCCCAGGTGGTGTGTGAAAGTATTACACAAGTGTGAAAGTATTATCTGCAGCTTTCTCACCCAAACAATTTATGGATCAATTGGGAAGACAGTGCAAATCAACCACTCAATGTTGGTCAAAATACATGTTTATTTCTAGAAAAGATTGTGGCTTAGGTGTGTGACAAGTTGAGACCTCAATATCATAAGAAAAACACTTTTTTTTTTTTTTTTTTTTTTTTTTAGATTAGGTTTCGCTATTTTTGCTAGTGGAACCGCAGGATCTTGTTGCCCGGGTACCACAGACTCAATCAATCCCCAGCCTCAGCTTCCCAGGTAGCTGGGATTACAGGTGCGCACCACCACATTTTTTTGGAACTAGGTCTTGCTACGGGTCCCAGGAAGGACTCGAACCGTGATCCCTAGCCCTGGCCATAGGCCATAGGCTGAAGCTTACAGGCACAAGCCACCGTGCCTGACCCGAGAAACACATTCTAATGGCCAGTCACCTCAGAACACTTCCAGATGGACTAGGGAAAAGGAATTCCCTTTACCATTAAGTTTAGGACCAAAATAGTGCACTCTTCCCTATATCCAGATTTATTTGAAGGGGAGAGGGAGAAAGTTCCTACAGCCCCAAATTTACTCTAAGAGAAAATTCACTCTTCAATGAAAATGAATCGAAAGGCAAAAAAGCCACAGGAAAAAAGCATTTCCCTTCATCTCTTTGGCATGTTATATGTTTAATTTGCTTTACTGAATAATTGATAACTATGTTTTTGACCTCTCACTTAAAATAACACCCCCTAAAGTAATTATAATTATATATTCTTTTTTAATAAGAAGAAACCATGGGAGTAAATATGAACTCATTAGCATTAATCAAAACTTTGCCTGACACATATTGAAAAGTGAAAATAGTACAGTGTTTTGAAGGGGGGAAAAAAGCAACAATATGATATTTCCTTCAGGGGAAATGAAGAACTATTAGAAACAGCAAGGGTCAAAAACACTAAGCTACCAGTTATTAAAAATTATTTATCACTTGAACCTTTAGTATAAAATTCCATTTCCTTTAGCCATATAAAATTTTCAATCACAGAACTAATACCTGGAGAATTAATTTGATTTATTCTGAAATTGCAGAAGATTGGAAACATTTTTAGTTTTCCAATCAGGGCAAACCATACAGATCATTTCTTTTAGATAAAATATACAGATATAAGTATTTCTCAGCGACATGTCAGTACTTAACTAGTAAATTGCCAGCCTATATTTGAACCAAATGGCATGTTATTTTTAAATATGTTAGAGCTAGTGTTTAGTTTGTGTATGTAAACTCTTCCAGAAACCGTCTTTGAATGTCTTCTCTCTTTCAAGATGTATATGTATGTGTGTATATATTATTACATATGTAAACAAATATATGTAGACATTGAATTATATGTAGACAGAAATACATATACATGTGTTACTTTATATTGTTTTTGTCATTATATTTGTTTTATTTGGATATTTTATGATTCAATAATATTTAATTACATATGAATTACTTTTATTCAATGAATATACTTTATTTTAGTTTTCCATTATTCATTAATACAGCAGTAAATTTTCAGTTTAAATATGCATACCAAAATTTACAAAGTGCTGATAAAACTTATGTGGTGCATTGTTTAGAGAAAAAAATATAGCTAAAAATGCCTGTCTATTTTGGAAGTAAAAAGGATTTCATGTCAACCACCTAACATATCACCTTAAGAAAGTATAAGAGTGAAGATTGTTTCTTTATTTAAAATACATACAATAAGAAATACTTCTTAATTCTACACTCAGTATATATCTTTCTATTCTATCAATCTTTCTCTTTATATAGCCATCTATCATTTACATACATAGGCATTTACTCTATAAAGTCATTTAAATGACCTATTATAAATAACTGCTACATATTTTTCTTAATAGTTTCAATATTTGTTTTAAATTTCTCTATAATTTATTTAGAGTATTTTAATCTAAATTTTTCCCATTTTTTTATTGAGATTGCATAGGAAAATCATGCAGAATAAGGTATATGCATTCACATGAAAAGCTCCTAAATCAAGATGCAGAGTATTTTAGCATAAGATAGAGTCCATCTTAAAGTATCCTAATTAAAGTATCCTAATTTGTGCTAGGCATGGTGGCACGTGACTGTAAGCAGCAGCCTAGGAAGCTACTGTGGGGACCAGAGGTCGTGGTTCGAGTCCCATGTGGGGCAACTTAGAAAGACTAGTTCCAAAAAAAATAGCTGGGCATGGTGGCGTGTGCCTGTAATCCCACCTTCCTGGGAAGCTGAGGCTGGGGATTGCTTGAGTCTGTGGTACCCTGGGCAATGTGAGCCTGCAGTTCCACAGTCAAGAACAGTGATTTTTGCCCTCCACATGAGTGACAAGGGTTTAATAATGAAGAGCCATAAGAAACTCACATGACTAAACAAAAGCAAAGCAAAAGGCCCAGTCAAAAAATGGGAGAACTAAAAAGACACTTCTTCAAAGAGGAAATACAAATGGCCAACAGGCACATGAAAAATTGCTCAACATTGCTAGTAATAAGGGAAATGCAAAGCAAAACCACAATGAGATACTACCTTACACCAGTAAGAATGGCCCATATTCAAAGAACGGACAGCAAGAATTGCTGGCGAAGATGTGGAGAGAAAGGAACACTATTACACTGCTGGTGGGTTTGTAAACTAGTTCAACCACTATGGAAAGCTGTGTGGAGGACTCTCAAGTTAATGAAAATGGAACTACCATTTGACCCAACAATTGCTCTCTTGGGAATCTACCCAAAAGAGACCTCTATGTGGATACAAAGGGACACCTGTGCTTGGATGTTTACTGCAGCACTATTTATAATTGCAAGGTCATGGAAGCAACCTAAATGCCCCCAAACAGACGACTGGATGAAAAAAAAAATGTGGTATGGAGGGCAAACAAACAAATGGACAAGAAAAATTTAAAACTGTCAGCAGAACTGAAGCATAGAGCAAGAGACAAGAAATGGGGGGAGGTGATTGGGAGTAGGATGGGCACAAAAGATAAAGTTATGGTTCACATGTGAAAAGATAGTAGGAGAACCCCAGAGTAGTCAACAATGTGAAATAAAATAAATGAATAATTTTTTAAAAGACTAGTGATAGTTTTTTTTCCTGTTCATAGATTTGAATAGCTGTTCACACTGAAATATTTGGTGGATGGATAAATTAAAGTAGCTAGAAAACCATGCCAAAATATATTAAGAAGTACAAGAAGAGGGAGTTAACGGCGCCCATCCCAAAGTCCTGAGAGCGGACTGAGGCTCTCGCGGACAAAAGAGGCAGCTGCAAAGGGGACTCCGACCCTGCTGAGAGAAGCAGGTAGCCCACCCGCACCTGGGGAGGAGACCACCTGAGACAGGTAGGATACGCTCCCTACCTGGAGCAGACTGTGGCGTCTCCCGGCTGTTGTCACG